>PVKV010028521.1:0-24888 GCA_004027835.1 Alouatta palliata
AACACCACTGCCAAGAGATCTCGATCACTGCTTATGATCTTACTGATGTACACACTTTGGATACACTGGATGCTCATGTCAAAAGGAGTCAACTCATCTTCACTCTGAGATTCAAACATAGCCCTGGAGGCATCAACCAAAAAAATCAAACTATCTCTTCCTGAATATTTGTAGTCTCCACTTGCTTCAAGGTTCTCCTCTTCTTGTTCCTCTGCTTCTTCATCACCCTCGGTTTTGTAATAGGACTCCCACCCTGACATGTTGGCTACTGCTCACTTTGGCACAGGGAAGCGACCAACTTGGACAGAAGACGAGAATGCACGCCCATCATATTTTTTAATATGATTCTAATTCTTGCAAATATATCATGTACAAAATTGACAGAAAATGTCCATCATAAATGTGCTTACTTAGGATGACACTAGTATTGCCTCCTTAATACCCACTTCTACCTGGTTCCCCACTAACAGAACACAAACTTGTGGGAAGAAGGGAGCAGGGCAGGGTATGTTACTATGTGTACAGCACCAGGAAAAGATCATGATTTGTATAAGTCAACCAGGACAATGCTCCTCCCTACTTTTTCTGTCTCTTTCACAGTCAGGAGTGGCCATGACCTTCAATGAGACTAACGGAGGAGCCTCTGCTTTCCTAATGAAAGAGAACAGGTAACACCCTTCTTTCTGCCTCAAATGCAAACAAAAATGGAACACTTTTAACCATGAGGAAAAATTAAAGGAATCAAGAGAAACTATTCTCCTAATGTTATAACAATGCTGAGCAGCTAAACAAAATGGCAACAACTGCCAACCTCCAGGTTTGGTTATTTTAGAAAAATAAGCTGTCACTTGTTTAAACCCTTACAGTTGAATTCTGTGTTACTTGTAGCTGAATGTGTTCCTGACGAAGTCAGGGAGACACAAATTCAAATCCCAGCTCCATTACTGTCTAATCTTGAGCAAGTTACTAAATCTAAATTTTAACTTATTTTCTGAAAAGGATGTCAAATTATTATTATGTGGCTATTATGGGGATAAAAGGAGGTAATGCATGAAATTTTTTTTGAGACGGAGTTTCGCTCTTGTTGCCCAGGCTGGAGTGCAAGGGCACGATCTCGGCTCACTGCAACCTCCGCCTCCTGGGTTCAAGCAATTCTCCTGCCTCAGCCTCCCGAGTAGCTGGGACTACAGGTGCGCGCCACCACACCCAGCTAATTTTTTTGTATTTTTAGTAGAGACGGGGTTTCACCACGTTGACCAGGATGGTCTCGATCTCTTGACCTCATGATCCACCCGCCTCGGCCTCCCAAAGTGCTGGGATTACAGAAAATTTATTTTCATAGTAACAGTAATACTGTAAAACTAAAAAGGAAAAAAATGTAACTTGCTATTTTCTATCTTAGGTTATATATTTTACCCTGAAAGCTCTTCTAAGAAGCAGGTCCTCCTTTTTGCATAGACCAAAGAGCTTCTAAAACTTTCAAATTCAATACCTTGAACTTATATTTGAGATAAGAATCAAGGAAGAAAAACAAAACACCTATAAAGAGGACATACAAAAATATCTAAATTTATATTTCAGAGATTAGAAGTAGCAAATCATTGCCAGATGGTACTTGTTTTTATGTATTTTCTTTTTCAAACCATAATTATAAGTATTCCTCCATGTGTAATCTTACGTGGTTGTGGTTCTGCTTCTGCTGTACGGTTTGTCTGTCCTCCACTCATTTCAGGTAATCTAATAGGGCTGCTACTCTTTGGTCTGCTGTCTAAAGTACTAAAATGAAAAAAACAAAGGAAAAAAATAGTTTTATACAAGTCAAACAGAAAATAGTAAGTACACTAATTACATTCTACACTAGTTTACTTCCTACATAACCCCACCAACAATATCAAAAGTCTGATTCATAATTTACATAAAACACAGGCTAGAACCTAGAAGAAAAAGTCTGAAATATCTACTGGACTTAAAATGAAATGCTATAACTATAACAATGTATGGAGGAATAAATTATAATATGTTCCCCAAGTCCATTAATACTATATCAGCACCCGTAAGTCAAAAATTACAGAAAATATCAATTCCTTTCTCTCACACTAGTCACCATAATGATAATCCAGATAAAATTTTATCATGTTAGTAGAGTTGGAAACTCTATTTCAGTAAGAATCATAATAATGAGCATGTGACAATTTCTGTCTATAAGTCTAAAATACAAAACATGCCAAAAGAACTGGTTTGGATTTGGTTTTTTAAGTATTAGGACCTTTACTTATAAACAATTCATAGATACTTTGAATTGCAAAGTCAAGCAGTAGCTTACTAATTTTCAAGTTATTACTTTTTAAGTAAAAAACACTTTTTCAAAAATGTCATTAAATCTGCAATATACATTTAACTGCTATCACAATTACCATAAAACTGGATCCTAAGAGACTGTTTAAGTTCTTTTGTTAAATTTGAACTTTGTTGTCTCAATTATTGGCTGAAATATGAGTGCCATTATCTGAATCCTAGAAATTTTTATACTGATAAAATGCTATAATAAAACTGAAGTTCAAGCATATACAAAATGATGACATAACTAAATTAAAATAGATTCTACTCAGTCATGAATCACCTATTTGTTGGAAGCCCTTCTTCGGCACTGTTCCACGGAGTCACTTTAGATAATTCCTCTAAGGCATTTCGGTACTCTTTACAACTGAGGGTAGAAATAGGTTGAAAAATGTTAAACATTAACGTCTTCTTTAAAAGTAAATCAGATGCTTTAGAGTAAGTTTTGCATTACAGAAGCACAATCATTATAAGTTTCCACAACCAAATAATTTTGGTTAATTAACCAAGCAATCAAGTAGAAGATTCATGAAAAAGGTCAATGTCTTCATAGATGGTAATACAAAACATGACCCAAAGACTCACCAACCAGTACCAACATGCTCAACAAAGATTTTAAAAGCCTACTTACTATTATTTAGATCAAATAACCTCAGGGGTTGAAGAAGTAACTTAAATTTGAAGTCTCAGTGTTTAGTACAACAGAGAAAAAAAAGAACTCGAGAGTGCTTTTCTACTTAAAGCACTAAACTTTAAGGAAAAAAGAAATGTTTGTTCTATTAACCAAAAAGAAAAAGAAAAAAAAACCTGACTCTTAGACTCGCAGTCTAGGAGCCCTGCTTTAGATAAATGCCATGCAATAAGAGAGGCATGTTAGGATGTATTATTCTTCTAAGACATTGAAAAAAGATTATCTCAACTAGAATCCTTACTTCCTAGTAGTACAAAAAAATATTTTTGATTTGGTTGACTTTCCTACCTTTCTTACCTATTAATATATTATGACTACTAAATAAAGTGAGAAGCTTATACTATGTTCACAAAGGCCAAAGGCAAAGGTTAAAAATGTATCGTATGGAATCTCATAAAGGAAAAAAAAAATTCCTCATTATCTACACAGTAAACTATAAACTCCATAAAGGCAGAGGCATGTAAATCTATCTTATTTACTCCTGTACATCTAATACTTAGTATATCACATTTTGCAAACATTCAAATATTTGCTGAATAAACTGACTCCTTGTAACCACTATCTAAAAAGGAAAATTAAAAACTGTAATGCCTTCCAGTGGGAAAAAATTGCTTTAAAAATCTTAGATTCTCCTTAAACTAAGTTCAGCTACCACCAAGATATTCTTAAGATTTAAAAGCTTTGCCCTTTTAGACATACTATATAAATATTTTTAAAGTGGATATATATTTTTAAGATATATGGTAACTGTATAAACTAAAAAGTCAAAAAGGTCTATGGGGTAAGATATAAGAACAGCACTGCAGCAGGCCCTCCTCATCCACAGTCTCACTTTCCATAGTTTCAATTACCCACAGTCAACTGCAGTCCAAAAACATTTATTTAGAAAGAGAGAGAGCACATTCACATAACTTTTATTATAGTATATTGTTATAACTCTTCCATTTTATCATTGTGGTTGTTGATCTCTAATTGTGGCTAGGCTGATCTATAAACTTTATCATAGGCATGTATGTACAGGAAAAAACAATATTTACAGGGTTCAGTACTATCTGTGGGTTCAGACATCCTCAAGGGTTCTTAGAACACATACTCCATGGATAAGAGGTGACTACTGTATTCTAAGTCGAAAAATTTTACCTCGTATGTGGGGTATTAAAAAATAAGTGAACAGTACAAAAAGGATATTCAGATGGTACAAGGCAGGATGTTCCAAATACTATATC
Source organism: Alouatta palliata (assembly GCA_004027835.1). Taxonomy (NCBI): domain Eukaryota; kingdom Metazoa; phylum Chordata; class Mammalia; order Primates; family Atelidae; genus Alouatta; species Alouatta palliata. Next base: position 4,255 of record PVKV010028521.1, read on the forward strand.
AATAAGTAAACCAAGGGAAGGGATACAAGGGAATACATATTTTAACAGAATGGGTAGAGGATTCCAGGCTCAGTAAATAACTTACGTAGTCAATTTAATTATTAGGAGCGTACTTAGGAATCATCCTATACTCCATTATTTGGGTACAGAGAAGATTTTTATGTACAGAAAGAACAAGCTATCACGACTAAAGAACATATATTTTTGCTTATATTGGATCATTTTGCTTTACTCCACGTGAAAGACTCCAAAAATAAGGTTTTAACAGAGATATCAACATAGGTCAAAGTCCCATGAATAATACCTGAGAGCAAAAGCAATGATGGAGCTGGGTTCCTTCTCGCAGACTGCAATGGGCACTCGTTCATGTTCATACATTAAGTAGTGTTTATCTGGATCACTATTCAAATTTTTAAAATACATAAGTTAACTAAGTACTGTAGAGTTAAGAATATAATTAAGAAAGCCAAAATGTATGCAGACCTGACAACTTGAATCATTAGGAAAGAAAAAAAATATCAAGAGAAAGTTTTTGAAGGCAATTAAAAAATTATCAGAATTAATTAGGTTTCAAATCAGAGGGTTCTTCAATAGTCACTCCAAACAAACCTTTCCATCCTGCCAAGACTCTGGCCATACTAACCTCAAAAAGAATTTACAATAAACAGCAGAAGTCTAAGATATTTCGTTCCATTGTAACCTAGAGAGAAAAGTCTTCTAGAAATTGTGGAGAAGACATACTACTAGTTCAACAATAAACAATGCAACACAGCCACTCTACTATTATCATGCAAAAAGCCCACTATAGCTCCATTTCAACTTAAATTTTGCTCCCCTGACTCCGACCCTAACTCACCTAGGAACTGTTAGGCACAGTCATTCATTTTATTTAGATGCTGTTTACCAAACACCAAACATGCCAAGGATACAATATGAAGAAAAACTATGTTTAAGGATCTTACATGTGTAAGACATTAACAATACAATGGTGAAAAAGAAAACAAAAAACTAGGCACCATCGAGTTTATAGTGTAGTGGGGGTAAAGAAACAGACAATCCTATAAATAAATATAATCTCTGTGATAAGTGCTATGAGGGAATTGCAATAGAATGAATGTTTAGCCAGCCCTCACAAAATTCACATGTTGAAATCCTAACTCCCAATGTTATGGTATAAGGAGGTGGGGCCTTTGGGAGATAATTTAGGTCATGAGAGTGGAGTACTCATGAATGGGATTACTGCCCTCATAAAGACAACCGAACACAGCTCTCTCAGCCTCCTTCCACCACATGAGAATACAAAGAGACAACAGCAACCTACAACCCAAAAGAGGACCCTCGCCAGAATCCAATCATGCTGGCCCCCTCATCTCAGACTTCTAGCCTCCAGGACTATAAGAAACAAATTTCTGTTATCTATAAGTGACTCAGTCTATGGTAATTCATCATACAGGAATCATAAGAGCATCTAACAGAAACCTACTCTGACTGGAGCAGGAGGTAAGAAGGAGGGTCTCGTAAATTCTTCTTGAGAAAGAACAAGACTGAATAATTTTAAAAGATGTGTTTCACAAAAAGCGGTTTAGAAAGAAGAGAAACAATTAAAAAGAAAAAAACCTATATTTAAAAAAATTACAAAGGGCCAGGCCCAGTGGCTCAGTACTTTGGGAGACTGAGGCGGGTGGATCACCTGAGGTCAGGAGTTCGAGAGCATCCTGGCCAACACAGCGAAATCCCATCTCTACTAAAAATATGAAAATTAGCCAGGTGTGGTGGCGCATACCTGTACCCACCTACCTGGGAGGCTGAAGCAGGAGAATCTCATGTACCTGGGAGGCAGAGGTTGCAATGAGCCAAGATCGTGCCACTGCACTCCAGCCTGGGTGACAGAGTGAGACTTTATCTCAAAAAATAATAAAAATTTTTTAAAATGTGAGAGCATCAACAAAGACCATAATGGAAGAGGTATCCCAGCCCAATCAAGAAACTGAGATATTCAGGTCTAAAGTACAGAAAAAAGGAACCTTTTATATTTTACTATCGTGAAACATATCACTTACTGTACTGTGAGTCCTAACCATATCTTCCCAAAGTTTATGAGCTCCTAAGAGCAGTGACTGTTCCTTATAAATCTTGTTCTACATCATAGGGCACTAAAACAGGCACTAAATAAAAGTTCAGATACTGACTGAATAAATACATAAGTCAGTTAAGAAAAAGCAGAAATCCTTATTAACAAAAATGTCCACCTTTTGGATATACTTGTTCCATAACAAGGGCAGCATCTGACAGCCACATGAGTCAACCAGTGGAAGAAAAATAAACAGCCAGCCTATATTCTTTCCAAATTTGAGTGGGCTCCATACAAAAAAAATCACATAAATACTTGTACAAGTCACTGTAATTCATCATCAGTACTAGAACAATGCCATGCCGAGTAATACCTACCTCATATACAATCAGCAGTATGTTTTTATAATTATTAAATCAGTAGATGTAGCCATATATCTTTGAAAAAAGATATACAAACAAGTGTTTATAGAACAAGTAATTCAAGTCTTTATAAATAACACTGGTTAGTGCTTTCTTCATCCACTCATCTACTATGTTATAATGATTGTATGTTCTACGTATTACATTATATCAAAAGACATCTCTTCCACTATGATAAAATAAAATTTAGAATTGAGAAATCATGTATCAGATAAACATATTGAACTATGCAGAGAGAAAGTCTAGAGAGTTTTTTTAATTAAAAAAAAATAACCCCCACCTGCCAAGAGCCACTGGTTTTAGTAATACTTACAAAGGAAATGGAATAGGATTATAGCTATTTCCAGGAAGCAAATTTGCGAAGATAGCTTTCATGGTTGACTTTTCCTTCACTTGGCTGTCTGTGGATCCCAGCAAATGCCCATCAAACACATCTAAAATGAAAAATAATCTACTTAATATTCAGGGAGAATAAAAATTATAAACAGCTGACTTTGGTTCTTTTCCCTTGTGGAATATGGACATATGTATACTATACCAATAATAGTTTAAAATTTCTGATCAAGGGAAAAGAACCCTATGAGATAAAACAGGAAACAACAGTGAAGCATACACAGTATTGACTCCAAGGGATGCTTTTCTTTTTTATGTCTCTGAAGCACTGTGGCTATTCACCTAAGTTAAATAGCAATTTTTAAGTTAATTTCAAAGTTTATACTATAATTAAGCAGTTACCACCTAAACAGAAAGCAAGGCATGAATCTGTTATTGTGAAGCAAATATCTGTCCTTAGAGAAATGGCTGTAATTCTCTTATTTTCTTACAAAGCAGTAGCTATGTGCTGTATGAAACTTAAGAAAGGAACATCCCCAGAAGGTAAATGAGGCTAAGTGACATTTTGATACAAAGATATGTAGATGTCAAGTAATGTAACTAAATGAAGTAATAATATGATAATAAGCTACATCTAAAAAACACTTTCAGTAAGTGTAAACAGAAAAATTCTAAGGGATAAGAGCATTATGTCAAAGAATCAGCAGTTTCTCCTTCTTGGTGACACATGTAAATCAGTGATGCATCTTTCAGTCTTAGATTCAATGAAGTATAGTAAAACTGACTTAACCTGTACCTTCGGAACTGCTGGCTGTATCTAGCTCAGGGGGCCCTCCCACTGACTGTTCAGACATCACTTCAGGTGGTGTAGGCAATTGGAGATGAGTAGAACTGGTGGAGCTCTGGCTGGACAAAGTGGTTAAGAAGCGATCCTCTAAAGAAAAACACAATCTTAAATGAGTCACGTACATATATTAAGTCCATGTCTAACATTTTTTAAATGCCCATTCCTATTCCTACCTTCTAAAACACGGAATTTTCACTTTTTAAAAATCATCTAAGTCATGTAGCTCATGTCATGGAAATGGACACAAAAATCCAGAAAGATTATATATTACTTGACGACAATCAAATCCTGGTGGCGGTACTGCAACGGTCAACCAAGACTGACTCCTGTCCAATACTCTATCCATTATACTACAATGCCTACCTAAATAGTAGTTTTGGGGCTTAATAGAGAATGAAATTAGGACACTGTGAGAAAGAATGCACACTTAACCTGGGAGAGAAAAAACAATTATAATAGAAAAACGCCAAGAATTGTAAGTTGAGCTCCTGGTTCTACAGTCTATGTAAATTTCCCCACAAAGTTTCTATGATGACAACAAGTTATTTAATGAAATACTGTGAAAGACATCTTAAGTCTAGACAATATTTTAGTGACATTAAAAATGTAAATTAACCTTTATAAGATTTTTGCAATGAAACCTGGGAACTGACTTTGTAATAAGCAAAACAGAAATTCAATTTATTTTTTGTTTTTCCTTCCCCAATAGCAGCCTTCTTTATATTTCATGTATTTCTATAACCTGATTTATCTTATTACAATAAACCATATGATAATCCTAATCTGATAGGATTACAAATGCTCTACAGGAAGGAAAAAAGTCTATGAACAATAGCAACAGAAAAACTGCTCAAACAGTTTAAAACAACTTATACACTAAGAAATTCCTTTAAATATAATGGCAATGATCACCAAACTCAAGGATCAAACCTTTTTCTCCATTCTGAAGTCCTGGAGAAATATTTCGTGGAGATGCATCCATCGCACTTATCTGCAGAGAAGTAAATACTTTGTTGTTATGGAAAACATGAAAATCATATTCAAAAAAAAATTTTTAATCCAGTGAATCTTACACTTTTTGGTCTAAGGACCCATTTACACCCTTAAAAATTATTAAAATTCCCCTTAATATTTTTAAATAGCTTTGGTTTACCTTAGAAATTTTTACATTAGAAATTAAAACTAAAAGTCTTTAAATGTGCATTAACTCATTTATAAATAAACTCATTAATATAAGTAATATTTAAATATGTAACATACCAATTTCTAAAATTTAAAAAAAAATGATGAAAGAGTGGCACTGTTTTACATTTGAAAAATATCTTTAATGTTAATGTCTAGCTAAATAGAAAATAACTAAATTCATATTTGACTTCTGCATGTAATCTGTTGTGATCTACTGTTATGATTGAAGTATATAAAGAAAATCTAGCTTCATACAGACATGTAGTTGAAAAAAAAAATGGGCCGGGCACGGTGGCTCACACCTGTAATCGAAGCACTTTCGGAGGCTGAGGTGAGTAGATCACCTGAGGTCAGGAGTTAGAGACCAGCCTGGCCAACATGGCAAAACCCCGTCACTACTAAAACTACAAAAAATTAGCTGGCCGTGGTGATACACACCTGTAATCGCAGCTACTCAGGAGACTGAGGCAGAGAATCGCTTGAACCCGGGAGGCAAAGGTTGCAGTAAGCTGAGATCGCCCCACTGCACCCCAGCCTGCGCGATGGAGTGAGACTCCATCTCAAAAAAAAAAAAAAAATGTTTTTGCAGAGTCCCCGAAAGGGTTTTAGACTCTCAGGAGTCCTTGAACCACACTTTGAGAATTGCATTCTAAATAGTAGCTCACTTTGTGGAATTAGGCATCTAGGAATACTTAGGATAGACAAGACTACGTTTTATACCTTGTTTTCTTCCCCTTGTCTCAGTCTTCCAGGACTTGGAGGAACTGAAGGCCTCTTTCTACCCTTTTCCTGTTGGAAAAGGTCCTGCAACCTGTGGCCAAAGGCAAAAAAAAAGGAAAGAAAAGAAAAAAGAATATGGCTTGTTTCTATCACCGTGAGTGCTGTTTATAAATTTTCTCTTTACAACTTTGAAATCACAAAGTTTTCCTATTGGGATTACCACAGTCTTTGAAGTTATATAAGAGTAAGTTCTTGTCATACCTAATTAACCAGGAGCATTTGATGATATGACTATAGTTGTAAAAGAATAGCAAATTATTAAAAAGAAAAATACTTCTAAAAATTTATATTTAAATAAAGGCATAAGATAAACATACCAATATATTTGGAATTGCTGGCCAAAAACCAACAGTCACTCATGGCATACTAATTCAGTTAAAAACAATTTAACAGCACACACATCTGAACAACATTGTTTCAAATCATAGGAGAAACAGCATTAAAGGCTGTTCTCCTCTTTGATTTTTACATCTTCACAAACTACCTAAAGAATAACACATACATTTTAAAATATAAAGAAGAAAGGAGGATGACAGAAAACAAAAGCTTCTTTAACTTGAGCACAAAATGAAACATCAATAAAGATTTTTAAGATTTTAGATATCATATTGGAACAAGTGTGGCAATAATATTAAAGAAAACCAGACTGCAAAATCACACCTGTTATTCCAAGCTTGCAGCACTTCACAGAGACTTTGTTTCTTGGCAATAAGTGACTCAAAGACTGACTGTAGTTGCTGAGGGGTATCTACAGAGGAAGACATGAGCCTTACTTGCATCTTCTCAATCCAGTTCTTGAACTCGCCTTCTTCCATCTACAAGGAACAGAAACAATTTCAGGAGACAGAGACACTACATAGACATACCCCAAAAGAAACTTCTAGTAAATTAATAATTAACTTTTGAATTTTCTACCAAAGAAATGAATTACCTCTTTCTGTGCAAAGATATCTTCCATTTTTTCCTCTCTTGTTTTACTAAATGTATCAGTTTTCAAAGATGCAAGTCTTTCATCAACAGCAAGATACACCTGTGAAACTCTAACAATAGAAAGAGAGAACATTAAATACTAGAAAGGGTGAATCAGTTTCTATTTCACATAAATAGAAAAAAAAAAGTTACATATAAAACATAATTGAAACAATGTTTTACATAATTAAGAATTACATACAGTTTTGCAGAGCAAATAAGACCTAAATGGATATACTCCAAAATTTTAAGTTGTTAGGTCTAAAAGAGGTCGGCTTCTTTTTTACTATCTTTCCATAACACCTACAACTTTCCTTTTGTACACCAAGCATGCATAGCATACAATTAGAAAAGTTATTTACATTTTCAAAGAAAGTTAAGTGAACAAATGTAATACTTTAAAACAGCTGTAAATAAACAAAAAAAAAGATGATTACAAAAAACTGAACTTACTTTTGAAAAAAGTCCTTCAGATCCTGAAGCAGGGACACTTTTAATGGGGCCTGACGCTTAATGAATATTTTGGGGAGTGGAACACATACTTCAAGAAGCCGAATAGGAGAATAACTGAGAGAAGAAAATATAAGAACCAGTAGAAAAGGAAAAACAGTTTAATATCTTGAATCAAACTGTATCATGATGGTCAACTAAATCCTATGAGGCATAAGAGAAAAAGTTTCTATAAAATAGCATTTTAAAACAATCACAAAGATATTAAAGATAATTTCAGCCATTATAATAAATATCCTCCCCAGTTTTGGAGAAATTTTATCTTTCATTGCACTGTAGTACCATCATTTATTCCTTGAAGTTATCCTTACCTGCTATAAAAACAAAAATGATTGCTATCAACCATCCCTATTAAAAAGGAAACTATAAAGTAATGAATACCTACAATTAGATGTAGGTATACAATTAGATACAGGTATTCATTACCTTTCCAGCTCCTGAAGATTCTTCATGAGTCTTTGTTTCCTTTCTAACTGAGGGTTTCTATTGACTAACAAATGCTACAACTCCACTTACCCACAAGGTCCTAGATGCATGATTAGAAGTTCTTGTTTAAAAAAGGAAATAAGCTCTAATTAGCAAATATTTCCTGAGGGTCTATTATGTGCCAGACACTGTTTTAGGTGCTGAGGATATAACATTAACAATTCCTATTCTCATAATTCAGGAAAAACAAGATTCAGGTAACAAACAAAACAAATACATATCAGATGCTCAGTACTATGGAGAAAAGTATAGCAAGAAAGAGAAGAAGCAGAGTGCTAGAGTGGGAGAGTGCCAGGGGAGGTGAAATTTGAGCAAAGACTTATAGGAGGCAGGGAAGCAACAAGCAGATACCTAGGGAATGAGCAGTTCAGAGAGGAAAGAACAAGCACCAGGCTCCCAGGCAGAAACCTACCTGACATACCTGAGGCCCAGTCAGGAGGCCAGTGGGGCAACAGCAGGATGAGTGAAGGGAGAGTAGTAGGAGGTAAGAGCAAAGAGGTCCTGGGCAGTCAGAGCAGGTAGGAGATTAAAGGCTAGTCAACAGACTTACTTTGGCTTTCACTCCAGGTGAAACAGATACCATTTGGAGTGTCTAGAGCAGAGGAGTGGCCTTAGCTGATTGCCTCTTAAAGGAACCACTCTGACTGCTGTGTTGAGAAGCGGCTAAAGGGACAAGGCCAAAAGGAGACTACTATAATAATCCAGGTGAAAGATAACAGAGGCTCAGCCCAAAGTGGTAGTGGTAGAGGTGGTAAAAAGTGCTTAGACTCTGGATATATTTTGAAGGTAGAACCTGAAGGCTTTCTCAAATTATTTAATACCACAATGGCAAATATCAATTCTTTGAACATAGAATTTTAGCTCTATCAGAAATACATGATCATCCTTCTGGTTAATGTCTTGGCAAAAATTCTGACAGACTTCCAGATGCCATCAGATGCCAAAACAATGGTTAAGAGTTAGGCCATGGCCCAACATGGTGGTAGGTTCACATTTATAATCCCCACACTTAGAAAGGCCGAGGCAGAAGGATCACTCGAGCACAGTTCAAGACCAGCCTGGGTAACAGTGAGATCCTGTCTCATATTTTTCTAAAATTGTTATATTAAAAAAAATTTTTTAAAAAAGAGTGAGGCTGGTAGTAGATTGACCAGGGTTCAAATATGACTCCATCATTTGACAGCTCTGTAAGTGAACAATTGTAAGCTCTGTAAGTGAGGATAATAATAACTATTTCATAGGGTAAAGATGTAAATAAAATAATATTGAAAGTTCTTAGAGTCTGGTCCTCTGCATTTGTAAGAGTGGAAATGGGGAATCCCACAAATTAATTCAATCTAGTAACATTGAAAATGTTAAAAAAAAAATTCTTAAGGGATTATCAGATCTGAGATCAGGTACAAGGTTCCTAGGATTTCTTACCTGAAAGACGCCACCATCTGGTTATAGGAGAAATACTGATGATAATCGTGATGGATGGAGTGACCACAGGGCTCAGCATTGGCTCTGCGAGTGTACTGGTGCCCATAAAACCTAAGTTCAAGGTATTTTGCAAATGACATAGACCAGGACTCATTGGAAAGAGCAACAACTGGTGTTACCTGGAATTCAGCAAAAATAGTTTACCTGATCACATATTGAGAATCTGTTTTTAAAAAAATAACAATTTCTTTTCCAATACAAATGTAATATATATTGACTGCAGAAAACTGGGAAAAGAACGAAACATTCAAAGGTGGGTGGAGTTGGGGGTGGTAGAGGAGAACAGCATCACCAATAATCCCACCAACATCAGTATACTAGTAAATGTTTACTTTTGATGTATTTTATATTATACATATACACATATATACATATATACATACATATGTGCAGGCACACACAGTACATTTGTAAATAAAAACTCTTTCCTATTAGTTTCATAATATTATATAATTACTTTAGCAATCTATCATGAATATTTTCCCAAACAAAATATTCTTGTACAACTTTTCAAACGGCCACAGAGTATCCTATTATATGAACATATATTTAACCAATCCTTACTGATGTGCCTTTAAGACATTACAAGTTTTTCCATACTGAGATGATGCGCTGATGAACATCCTTGTATATATTTACAATATCCACAATTATTCCCTTGGAATAATAAAGGTGTGAATTGGTAGGTCAAAAAGCATAAGCATTTATATGGTCTTTGATAATTTTTGCCACATTATCTTCCAAAACAAGTGTACCAGTGTATATAGTCTCCAACAGTATTTAAGAATATAAATTTCCCCCACTTTCTTACCAATCTTAGGTTTTAGAATTGAAATTTTTGAAATGTGATCTCCTAAAGAAAAATTTTTTAAGAGATTTTACTGGTTTCATGTATACTTCTTTGACTACTCATGAGTAACACGATTAGTAGCCATTTGCATTAAATTGCATTGTCATGTTCTTTGCCCATTTTTCTACTATCATGGCTTATAGCAATTTAATATAACATAAATTTATGTTTCGTCATATATGTTTTATTTTTCCCTGACACTAAGTTTTTCATTTTAGTGTAACAAAACTTACCTTTTCCTTTCTAGCATAAAAAAGCAGAAGTTTTTGTTTTAAAATAAAGTATATATAGCAAAGCATATAAGACATAAAGATCAAATTTAAGTTATTCATTTAGTATGATGGCCAATCTACAGAGTTCACATATTCTACAACAAACTAGTACCAGCTTTCTAATAGGAACTAAAGCCTGTAAGGACAAGTATGAAACTAAGACTGAGAATTGCTAGAAATAATTTTATGTCTGTATGTTTGCTGCTGCAGGTGCAACTTTGATTTTGCCCTTCTCTACCACCGATTAATGTAGGTCATGCTATTATTTTATATGTAATTCCCATATGTGCCTTCCAAAAGCACACTTTGAAATAACCCAATTAAGGCTGGGCGCAGTGGCTCACACCTGTAATCCCAGCACTTTGTGAGGCTGAGGCGGGTAGATCACCCAAGGTCAGGAGTTCGAGACCAGCCTGGCCAACACGGTGAACTACTAAAAACACAAAAATTAGCTGGGTGTGGTAGTGCACACTTGTAGTCCCAGGTACTCGGGAGGCTGAGGCAGGAGAATAGTTTGAACCCGGGAGACGGAGGTTGCAGTGAGCTGAGATCACACAACTGCACTCCAGACTGGGTAACAGACCAAGACTCAAAAAAAAAAAAAAAGAAAGAAAACAAAATAACCCAATTAAGGTAATGAGTTAAATTTGGAACATTGTATCCAGATTTAAAAAGTACAATACTGGTACTAAACACTTGCCCCAGAGTTAGAAAAGTAAGAAAGGCACAAAGAAGAAATAAAACACATGTCCTTCTCTCAAGAAGCAACATGAAAACCAGTAGAGATCAATTTCAACATGGTCTCATCTGTATATGGATAGAAATGTGGATATAGGCTCAAATTTATTATACAAATATCCTAATATACTGCAGTTACTGCTTTACATGTCTGTCTCCTCCCCTATGGAATAGAAGTCACTCCTTATTCTTTTTTTCATTCCTAGGGCCTAGCACAGTATCTGGCACATAAATGGTGCTAAATAAGTGTTTCCTGAAAGAATTAACAAACATAATTGAGAACTGTCAAGATACAACCTCAAGATACTTTACTGTACAAGGCAATTGTATTTTATTTAATGACTGATACATTCCTAAGATGGGATCTTCAAAAAGCAAATACTAGATTGAACATACAGCACTGGAACATAAGATAACAAAGACAAACAGAGCTCAATGACAAATAACAAATCCATTATAATATAGAAGACCCTCCCCTTAAAAAAAAAAAAGAAAGAAAGAAAGAAATGGCAAATAAAATATAGTAATAGGGTCTATTTACCTGTTTGCAGATTCTACACCAGGAATATGTAAGAATTGTATGTTGATATCCAGGTACTGGAGAATCCAACTCTTTCAGAATTATCTGCACACAGCCTTGGCCATGAACAAAGCGCCGAATGTGATGTACCATGGGGGTATCACAGAACATGCTTGGACACTGATAAGAAGGCCTTTGACAAACAAAAGAGCCCTTCTCACATTAAGCATGAAACAGAGAAATCAGAACCGCTGTCAAAGTGCAGCATGACTGATGGACAATCTTACCCATGCTGCTCTGAGCCTGCAGCTGAACATCCTGTCTTCAGCTATAGTATGGTGATAGTTTCCATTTGTTAAGCACCTTCTATTTGCCAAACAATTTTAAAACATTTCCTTTTCCCTCTGACAATTCTGGGGATTGTTATTCCCTAAAAGGGGGACTGGTAAAGTGTTTTGTCACGTAACTGGCAAGTGATAGTGCTGACTTAAACTGAGGTCTGGATGATTCCAACACTTTACTCGCTTCTCACTTGAATCACTGTATAAAAAGATTCCGAAAAATGTCGATGGTAGGGTAATTAGATGGGCAGAGATATGAGGAATGTTCTGGATAAGTTATCTCAGTTTAAGTATGAAATAGACTACTTCTTTGAATGATATACTCTGATATGCACTATGAAAGTGAGGATCATACAAGAGTCAGTTGACATCCAACTCATGTTTACCTTTTAGGTTGAAATTTTGAGTATCAAAAATGTGTAATAGAATGTAAGGAAGAAATGTGTTCTTACCTGAAACAGTATCTCTCTAAAAATATTCCTAACGTAAGATCATTCTTTCCATAAAATTCCATTGTTACAATCCTAAAAGAAGAGACAACCTCTTAGAAACATAAGAATTACCATACACCAAAGACACTTCATGAGACCACAAATTATGATTACCTATTAAATGTACAGTACTTACAATGAAGTATTAAAGCAGGTAATATTCTTTGTTGTTATGGAATAGGTTTTAGTTCCTCCAATAAAACAAGTTTAGAGTAGCCACACTATAGCGTCTTTTTCACTCCCAATCCACTAGTATCTTATAAAATTAATGAGGATGCATAAACTATAATATTAATTGAGTAAAACTGATTTGAGTTAGGAAGAGGTAAAGGTTTCCTTTACAAAGGCTTAAGCCCTGTCAACACAAGGCAAGACTCCCGTCTCCTACTCTCTTATCCATGCCTTTACTGAGCAGGGAAAACAGCAGTTCTTGCTAAAGTGCCAGTTCTTACCTTTACATCTAACCTATAAATGCTCACAAGACAGTTTAGCTATGTAACTGGTGAAACCCACATCTTATTCAAGCCTTGACCTACAGAGTTTATAAACTCCCAGAGAAAATTCCTATGGGCTCTGCCAGTCCCAGATCTGCCTGCTGAAGCTATACTACTGGAAGAACCCATGAGCTCACTGCTGCAAATAAGTGTTTCAGGAATCCAAAATTAAAACACAGAATATGCTTTGGCATGGAAACAGCGCCCCCAAAAAAGCAGTTACGTTCCACAGTATGTTTAAAAGTAAAGGTGAACTATGTAATGTAAGGCTATATACATCTATGTGAGGTTTTTGTGACAATAATTTGAAAAAAAAAATTTTAAACATAAAATGTATTTCAATTTCTATCAATCTACTTAAAATTAAGTTTTAGACTAAAATCCATTAATAAAACAAAAGGTTGACTGCTTCTATAAAAATTATGCCTGAAGGAAAAGCTGCCTAAATTGTACGTACTATCATCAAAATGCTTACAAACAAGCTTTTGTGTGTCAACTTCCTCACTTTTTTAAGTACAGGTTGAGCATCCCTAATCTGAAAATCCAAAATCCAAAATGCTCCAAAATCTGAAACTTTCTGAGCACCAACATTAACACCACAACTGGGAAATTCCACAACTGAAACCTTTGTTTTCTGATGGTTCAATGTATACAAACTTTCTTTTATACACAAAATTATTAAAAATCTTGTATAAACTTTACTTCAGGCTACATGTGTAAGGTATATATGAAACATAAATGAACTTCATGTTTAGACCTGGGTCCCATTCCCAAGACTGGGGAATTAAGTCTTAATTAAGTATAGGCAAATATTTCCAAATTTGAAAAAATACTAAATTCAAAACACTTCTGGTCCCAAGCATTTCAGATAAGGGAAAGTCAACCTATACAGCTTTCTCTTCTATGTCTCACATTTTTTTCACTCTTAAGGTACTCTCATTTACGTCTACTCATGAACAAACATGTATTTTCCCATTTACTTCACAAATTTAAAAGTTCTATCAATTCATATGTGACCAGCAATATGCCGTGTACCTAAAAACAGGTCCTAATGACTGGTTTTTTTTAATTGCTGGAATTCTGTTCTTAAGTGGAATAGTGTAGGAGGAAAAGAATCCTACCATGGACTGACACAGGCACTAGGAGCATTGCTGGACTGGGCAGAAGAGCTGCTGAAGAGCACACAAAGTCTCTGGTGGTTAATGGGATTCAGACAGTCTACCTAAAAAAGAAGGAATGGATAGATGAGCAAGCGACTGCAACCGCATTCAACCCCAATGCACCAAACGCACTCCACTCTATTTGTAAAGCCTCCAATTACTGCTGTAGGGGCTCTGGTCAAGATTTAAAACTACAGGAAACTAATGTAAGGAAGAAGGGCAGTTGGCTTTTGAGAAAAGACAACCCAAAAAGTTTAAATTAAACTTAAAAATACAAAATGATGTCTAAATAGCTTTTCTTAACTTATTCTTCATTTTTACAAAACTGCAATAAATTATTTTGGAAGAAAAATTAAATACATCCATATTTAACAGTCTGAACTGATGGCTGAACATCAATCTGAGACACCCAGAAATCTAAATTCTAAGGAGATGAAGGTAACACATATTTTAACAGATATGTTAAAATTCAAGTAGTATAGAAGTATATGAAGAAGTTCAGGAAATATACAAAACCACTCCTCCTGTGATTCTACTAAACCTCCCAAGCTGAGCAACTTGACTCTGTGGTTTTAAAGTATCTATTCTTTTTGCTAGTTCACATACCCTATCCCACATACACACATCACTTCCTACCTAAGTACACACAGGGAGTTTTGTTTTTATAAATATGAAATAATGCAACACATATTAAAACACAGCTTGCTTTTTAACACTTCAAATATAGCATGGGCTTTATCTAAGTCATTACATGACTTGAGATCCTGCTCATCCTTTAACTGCTTTAATAAACATCTTTGTATATATATTCTTATAAAATGTAAGCATCCTTATATAAGCATATTTAATTATTTCTGCAGGAATAGATTATCAAAAGTTGGAATCCTGGGTCAAAAGTATACACATGTATGTGTAAATCAATACTTTCCTATTACTTTCTATAAATTTGTATAAATTTATATAAATATACAAATACATACATTTTATAAACTTACGTAACATTTATGAAAGGTGTTTTTCCATGCCATCAACTATGGGTCTTTTACCACTTTCCTTTTTGCTAATCTCACAAATAAAAAATTATTTAGCAACACTATTATTTAGTACTTCCTTGACTAATAGAGAAGTTGGACATTTTTTGTTTTATTAAACAATTGCATTCCCTCATCTAGCAATGGATTTGTTCATTAGCTTTATTGCTACTCATTATCAAGAATACGTCTATAAACTTCCTTAATTTGCTCTCAGTTTATGCCTAAAAAGAAAAAGCTCACTGTCTTACTTAAATAACAAGGTAAAATGTTTTATGACTTAAAAAAAAAAGATGTGTTTTTAAAAAACACATCTATTTCCTGCTAACTTTTTTAAAAAAAAACACATCCATTTGCTGCAATAAGCTTCCATCTCTGACTCCCTGACACAAGGTTGAAGGATTATAATACCACATCCAAGTCATGTTGTCAGGAATTTTAAGCAGCTCCACATTTCCCCTTACTTCAGGGATCTTCCTAGCTTACTGTAAGCTCATCTTAAAGCCCTGAAACCCAGATTCATTACAATTCTGCTTCATACATATTAAATTAACACAGAAGCCAGCAGACTCAAGACAAAAACTAAAACAGCATAGGAGAAGAAGTATTTCACAAATCTGCACGCAGTTTGCCAAACTGATTTTTTTTAGCCTGCCTTAGAGGAGTCTTTCAACACATCCTAAACTTACACAAACATCAAAAAGCAGTCTGGCTCACCTTTGTTGACCACAGAGCATCACTCTGAATAAGCCCTCTCTCTTCGTCACCCTCGTTTTTGCTTCCTGGTTTGCCACTTGAGGTGCTTGATGCATCCTTTGAATGAGCAAAAGGGTCTGAATTTTTTGGCTGAATTCTTCCTCCTCTGGCTCGATAATCGGCCAGCATTCTACCCAAGCTCTGGCTATCGCCCAGATGCTCAGCAATTCTAGTGCTCACTAGCTCATGTGAGGGTAAGACTTGAATAGACTTGGCCTGAATACTTCCATTCATGCCCTGAAGTCCACAGAGATCCCTGAGCAGCTGTTTCTTCCTCCTGTTCTCCATTTCTTTGAATTCTTTATTGAGGAGAGGAGACCAGTAAACCTGCTCTGCAAAATAATCTCGGGTAGAGCATCTCATCCCCTTTTCAGTTAAAAGGAAGGGTTCTCGGAATGTGATTACTGGGGAGATACAGAGGATCACATCTTTTAATTCCTGCTTAAAGGCCAAAGAATAAGTCTTCCGTTTATCTTCAGAGGAGGTGACTTCCTCAGTAACATATAATCCAGTGTCATCCTGCAGAGGGTCTCTAAAAGCTCTCATCTGGCTTTTGGGATCCTGCAGCACATCTGTTTGCTGCAAAGTCTCTGGCTGCTCACTGCCTAACGCATCCTGTTGGTCATCCACAGGAAGTGGCAACAACGATTCCGGTACAGGTGGAAAGAAAGCACAAGGGAGACCCACCGGGCAAGCTGTTGTGGTATGTTCTTGATGCTTCAAAGAGGCAATAGCCTGGGACACATTTTTATTTTCCTGCTCACCCCTCTCAAACACAATCCTCGATTCCAGCAGACTGCTATCATCACAGGGCAGAGACTCAGGAGGGATGTCAAGATCCCAGGGGAGGGAACCTCCACTGTACTGCTCTTGTGCAGCCCCCTCATGCCCTCGTCCCTCAATCAGGGAATGGAATGAAGGATTTCGCATTAACGTGGGAGGCATAGCAAATTCATCCATGAGGAAGGAAATTTCCAATTGAGAATGATAAGCGACACAGATCATAAATATTAGGATCTCCTTAACTCGAGCCAGCTCATAATCAGAGCCTCCTCTAAGCTTGATTGTACAGCCTAGGTGCTGTGGACAGCCTTCAAAAAACATCAGCGTCTTGGTTTGTTCTACAAATAATAACAAACAAAAAGTTAAGATGGTAGAGGTGGCAATCCAGAAGTCCATATAGAATTAATTCACTCTCTTAACATCTATAAAAGAAAAACTTTTACATGATTAAGATCACAGTTGCCTATCCTCACTTATCCACTATTAATAGATATTTCCTACTAATTAAACATTGTAGTACTGATAAGTCAACTCTTTTCCTCAGGTCAATCTATGCCAAAGATCACTCACCATTAGGCAACTGAAATATCTGCATATAAAATTTGTGACAAGTGCCCAGGTGTGGTTTCGTAAGCAGCTGGTCCATTGACATCACTAAATCACCTTGGGTCATACGACTGATTCGTTCCAAAACTTGCTACAAAACAGAAAAACATTATATTACAAAACTAGAGAAAAATTAAAATCTTGTAAATTTAATCTGGAAATGTAATGAAAAATTTAGAAAAAAACATTCACAATAAATAATTTTTAATTTAATAAATTTAAAGAAAAATTTTTAATAAATATATGATGAATTTTTTAATTCTGGATTCTTCTACACTTAGTTGCTTAGTAATCAATATGTGCCCATGAAACCTAACTCATATTAATAACATTATCAAAATGCATTTAAGCTTGATGGATTATCACAAGTTACTGTAGGAAGAGAAAAAAAAACTTCCTAGAATTGGCCTTTATTCTGCAAAGGGTAAACTTCACAAGGGAGAGAACATTTTCTGCTCGAGCAATTTTCTAACAAAAACGAAAGATCAACAAATACCTACTGATTAACCAATGTCCATTTCAGTTTTGGTCTTGTAGACACCAATAATAAGTATTACATAAAAGTACATATTCTTCCAGTCTAAGATTCTCAATCTTAAATAATGAAATAGGTGCCATGTCTTCTGTCTCACTTTCAATACATATGGTAAAGCAAAGAAAAAGATTCGTGCATACCTACCATACGTGCATATAAATTTAAAAGCTGTGATTTAAAAAAAAATACAAAAATAAAAACACTCACTGATTTTACATTAATAACCAAAGTAATGCCATGTTCCAATAACATGTCCTGGGCAATCCGAGAAACCGTTTTCTCCACTAGAACCAAGGTGGGTCGAACATCAACTATTCGCTGAACGTAATTCTTCAAGAATTCCCTTTCCTAAGTAAGATAAATCAGAAATATTACACCTAGTAAAATTCATTATCTGGACATATTAAGGTATCAAGATAGCTTGACTATTATTATCAATCTTAGCCTAAATTTTCTTCATCCACAAATAAGTCTATAAGCAAATTAATTCAAACACAGTAAGAATCTCTCATTCATCATTCTAAACTTGATTATGCTGACAAGAGTTTAAGGGGAAATTCCATTCTCCAACTAACTTTCCTTGTAAGATTTCCAATTCTTAATTTAAAAGCCACGAATCCAATTAGCTAGTTCAGAGGTTAAAAAAATAAGAACAAGAAGTCTAACCTCACAACTCCCAAAATAAAAGTAATTTCTAAGTTGTTGGTTTTTTGTTTTTTTTTTTTAAGAGACAGGATCTCATTCTGTCACCCAGGCTGGAGTGCAGAGGTGCTGTCATAGTTCACTGTGACCTCAACATTCTGGGCTCAAGCATTCTTCCTGCTTCACTCTTCTAAAAGTACAGGCACATGTCACCACGCCTGGCTAATTTTTTCTTTTTTTATTTTTTGTAGAGACACGATCTCACTATGTTCCCCAGGCTGGTCTTGAACTCCTGGCCTCAAGCAATCCTCCCTCCTTCAGCTCCCAGAGTGTAATCACAAGTGTCAGCCACTGTGCCCAGCCCTAAGTGGTTTTAATGTGGTTATGAATTCTCTACTCTACATTTTGAAACCAACATGAGTTACCTCTTTTTCTGGATATCTGAATAAATAACTCTAATAGATGCTATTTCACCTACTTCCTAAGTCTAATTTCCCAACAGATCATATAATACCTAGAACAGCTACAGTTAAAGATCTCAAACATAATGCTAATATAATTTTATTGCAAAGATTTAATTTCAAAAGAAATGAATATTGTAAATAACAACCAGAGTGAAAACAATACAACTCATTAATTGCTTCATAATATTTCTGGGCTCCAGATGGGAGACAACTGAAGATAAGCATGTTTGCCACTCCTACTCCATGTGCCCAAAGTGTTTTCTGAGCAAGACTATATTAATGTCCCTTACCACCCACAATGGATGAGCCTACTTACTGCAATAAACTTGTCCTGTTATGAAGTATATTGTTTCTTGCCTTTGTTTTATTGATACTATTTCTTTTCAAATTCTCCCATTACTAACAAAATGGATTTTTTCCTAAATGTGTTAATTTCTTACTGTACTTACTAAACTGTAATTTAACAGCATTTAAAATAATTTTATTTGTGCAGCTCTAATAAAGTATAATCAGAATAAGTTGATTTCTTTTTTAAAGTTTCTGCCTGTGGTACAAAGATGGCAAATAACTTTTCTTCCAGTTCCAACTCCAATCAGCTATCATGACTACTCATGAAACAACATGTCAAAAATGAGGCCTGGTCCAAGCTCAGCAAGGGAAGAGTATCAGGAGGTAGGCCATAGGCACAGTGGTGGGGAACCAAGAGATCTAGCAGGCCCGGCCTTCTAAGGAGAGTAGAAAGTCACAGGCTGATTACTCCTTGCCCTTTGTTTCTCATCCTCCTTTTTCTGACTATCTACCTTTCAGCTTCTTCTCTGATTAGCTATTCCACACTGGGTAGACAAAACGCAAAAACAGAAAAAACTCAAATGAGCTGGAACTTTCTATCAATTCAGAAAAGCTCAAATCAGCTGATACTTTCTATCAATTCAAACTAGGAAGTTTAACTGGGCAGGGGTTAAAGGTACAATAAGAACTATGTTTGAAAGCTTTGATGAACAAGATGCTTTATGTTATGTGAGTTAAACCATGTTTCCTAAGTACACATCTGCCCAGACATATCTAACAAAAAAGCTTTAGTCTATTAACCTTACTGTAAAAATAATAATGTAAATAAATTGAACTATAACTAGACGCGCGGACGGGAAGATGGCGGCTGGATTCAAAACTGTGGAACCTCTTGAGTACTACAGGAGATTTCTGAAAGAGAACTGCTGTCCTGATGGAAGAGAACTTGGTGAATTCAGAACCACAACTGTCAACGTAGGTTCAATTAGTACTGCAGATGGTTCTGCTTTAGTGAAGTTGGGAAATACTACAGTAATCTGTGGAGTTAAAGCGGAATTTGCAGCACCACCAACAGATGCCCCTGATAAAGGATATGTTGTTCCTAATGTGGATCTACCACCCCTGTGTTCATCGAGATTCCGGTCTGGACCTCCTGGAGAAGAAGCCCAAGTGGCTAGCCAGTTCATTGCAGATGTCATTGAAAATTCACAGATAATTCAGAAAGAGGACTTATGCATTTCTCCAGGAAAGCTTGCCTGGGTTCTGTACTGTGATCTCATTTGCCTTGACTATGATGGAAACATTTTGGATGCCTGCACATTTGCTTTGTTAGCAGCTTTAAAAAATGTACAGTTGCCTGAAGTTACTATAAATGAAGAAACTGCTTTAGCAGAAGTTAATTTAAAGAAGAAAAGTTATTTGAATATTAGAACTCATCCAGCTGCAACTTCCTTTGCTGTGTTTGATGACACTTTGCTTATAGTTGACCCGACTGGAGAGGAGGAACATCTGGCAACAGCAACCTTAACAATAGTAATGGATGAGGAAGGCAAGCTCTGTTGTCTTCACAAACCAGGC
>PVKV010028522.1:0-24881 GCA_004027835.1 Alouatta palliata
GTGCAGTGGTGTGATCTTGGCTCACTGAAACCTCTGCCTCCCAGGTTCAAGTGATTCTCGTGCCTCAGCCTCCCGAGTAGCTGGGATTACAGATGTACACCACCACATCTAGCTAGTTTTTGTATTTTTAGTAGAGACGGGGTTTCACCATGTTGCTCAGGCTGGTCTCGAACTCCTAGCCTCATGTGATCTGCCCGCCTCAGCCTCCCAAAGTGCTGGGATTACAGGTGTGAGACACCGTGCCTGGCCCAGGCTGTGCTATCTTTAGTGCCAGGGCTGAATAAATGAAGAGGAGAACAGGATTCATTGCAGGAATAGTGGTGGGTGGGGTAGCAGCTACCTGAGAAAATCCAGACAGTGGGCCTAGGTCCAGTGGGTCAGGGGAGAGAGCATAGGGGTCAAGTTTGCTCCTGGCCGGGCAAGCTGAGAACAGTGTGTAGGGAGCAACCTTGGCTTGGGGTAAATGGCAGACCTCAGCTGTAGATGCAGCAGTGAGGCCATGTGAAAATGGCAGGCTTCTGGCAAAATGCAGGGATGGGCTGCAGCACAGTGGTTCAGTCTAAATAGGAGCAGCCCGAGGGATGTGTGTAGGTTTTAGAACAGGTAGGCTACAGCTCCCCTCCCTCTTTGCTGGTGTCCTTCAGAGGTCACAACCAGAAGAGACAATTCCAGGCTAGGGAGAGATGTCAGCATGGGAACAAGAGACCGTGGTCCCAAATCCAAAGTTCTAGCCGTATTCCAGAACTGCATCTGAACCTGAGAGGCAACCACTTGCACCTCCTGAAACTGAGAACAGTTTTCCCAGTTCTTGTGGAAAAACCCACTCACAGCTCACATGTGGGAGTGGGAGCTGAGGCTTGGCCGAGTAACACAGTGCGGTGCACACAGCTGTTAGGGCCTGGCCAGGCTTGAGTCCCTCTGTGTCCGAAGCTCTGCCGTTTTCTGCTTTGTCCTCCAGCATGTTTTCTGAGACACCTTGTTGGGATCCTCAGGCCTGTCACTGTTGTCATCTCTAAGGGGGGCCTATAAGGCCTTATGGGGGCTGTTGAGGCTTGAGTGAGAACCTGAAGCATAGTGGGAGCTCAAGTCAGCCTACCTCCCCTCCCTCCAGGATTTAGACCTGACAGGGAGCTCCGTCAGGTCCTCCCCAGGGTCACCAGAGCCTCAGAGGCTGTGTTGTCGATTATATATACCAGGCAGTATTGTAGCGTTTCCTCTTCTGTTACTGCCTGCTAAGGAGGAACGCCACATCTTCATGTCCCCATCTTCCTGGCTTTTATCACCACAGCCTGCCATGTGCACTGACACCCCTGCCACATGGGTCCAAAAACAGAGTGTGTTCTCCTTACCTCTTCCTACTCACCCTGGGCTCCACTGCCACTGCGCCGTGGTTCTCAGGAGTCCCACCATCTGACCATTGTCACTAGCGCTGCTCATTCTCTTGGGACTCACCCCTTCTGAAGCCTCCCGTGGCCCCTTCTCACCCTCCCCTGCCTCCTCCATCTCCAGGCTTTCAATCTTGTGGAGCATGAAGAATCAGTTTCTGGTACTTATTATTTGGATAATGGCTAGATTTTTTTAAAAGCTGAGTAATGCCACTACAGTCACAAACTGCTCTTGGTAATTGCTGAGTCCTTTTTCCAGTATTGTGGCCAACCTCCACCCCAGAATCGTACTCTCCTCTTTAGCTAGTGTCTTTATGTCTCCTGTTTTCAATTAGGATTGTGTTCGGTTGCATGTGACAGAAATCCGGCAATCAGTGCCTGGTAAAACGAGTTTGATATTTTTCACCTAACTAGCAGTCTGGAGGTCGGCATTGCAGCGCGCGTCCAGCCGCTACTAGAGGTCACAGTGGCCGGATGCTTTCAGACTTTCCACCCACCTCCTACCCTGTCTTCTGCTGCTCCAAAGGCAGCTGCTTCACCTCTAGGCATAGTATTCCTGTTCCAGGCAGGAAGACGGGAAGGGCAGAAGTTTGTTTCTTTCTATTAGGAAATAATAGCTTTTTCAGAAGCTCCTCCTGGTAGATTTCTGTTCACATATTGCTGGTCAGAATTATGCCAATGAACATTGTAGCTGCAAGAGAGCTTGCGAAATTGAGTGTTTAGGTAGGCACATCGCTGATCCAGAGAAGACTGAGACTCATAAAGAGAATGGAGCTGGGGAGAGGTGGGAGTGGCTGTCCCAGCTGCCACTTGGAGAAAGCCACGGGGCGAGCAGGACAGCACCTGTGAACATTTCCTGTGCTCTGGGTCTGGTGCTTCCCAAGTTTAACACTCAGGGGCCAGCGGTCAGGGACTGATCCTTAAGGAACTGACGTATATTAAACAAACTCTCAGGTCCCTACAATGCAGTGTAAATGAGTAAAGAGTCTGCAGGGGAGAAACTCCCACTAGTAGAGGCGAGACGAGTAGGCAGCCATTGCTCAGCTCTGGGGGTGGGTGCCAGAGGCATGTAGGTGCCCAGTGGCCAGGTCTGCCCAATTTTCAAGAGAAGCCAGAAAACCAAATTAAAAAAAAAATTTTTTTTTATTCTAACTCTATTTTGAAAAAAGTTTGGTGTTACAGAAAAGTTGCAGAGATTGTACAGAGTCCCCCACCTGTCCTTTACCCAGCTAACATTAAATCTTACATTAAGGAACACTGGTATAATACTATTAACGAAACTCAGTGTGCTGTTCAGACCTTACCAGTTTTTCCGCTACTGCCCTCTTTCTGCTGCAGAATCTGGTCCAGGATCCCACATTCATTTAGTTGTGTCTCTGTGGTCTGCTCCTGTCTGAGAGGCTTTCTCAGTCACAAAGCTAGAGGTTTACGTGACCCTTTCCAAGTTCTCCCACTCTAATAATTTGGAAATTCTACATCAGCATCTTGAGGCATCTTTTGAAAAATAAAGGGACTTGAGCTGATTGAATGTTGATCGCTCCCTCTCATCTTCCACATTATTGTTTTAAGTTTTGCCTTCTCATTTGATTATAATTAAAATTATTTTTAAGCCAGGCACAGTGGCTCATGCCTGTAATTCCAACACCTTGATAGGCCAAGGTGGGCAGATTGCTTGAGCCCAGGACTTCAAAACCAGCCTGGGCAACATGGCGATACCCCATCTCTACAAAAAATATATAAATTAGCTGGGTTTGGTGGTTCACGCCTATAGTCCCAGCTGCTCAGGTGGCTGAGGTGGGAGAATTGCTTGAGCACAGGAGATAAAGGTTGCAGTGAGCCATGACTGCGCCACTGCACTCCAGCCTAGGCAGCAGAGTGAGACACTCTCAAACAACAACAAAAACACCAGAAACAGTGAGAGGGTTTTTTGTTGTTTTATTTTAGATTCAGGCTACACATGCAGATTTGTTATATGGGTAAACTTGTGTCACAGGATTTGTTATACAGATTATTTCATCACCCAGGTACTAAGCCTAGTACCCAGTAGTTATTTTTTCTGCTCCTCTCCTCCTCCCAGCCTCCACCCCCAAGTAGGCCCCAAAGTTATTGTTAAGTCCAAGCAAGGGAAGGCCTGGGGGAAATGAATGGGTACTGCTAAAATGTTTTGAGAGGGAATGATTTACTACCAGTTGGAAGTTGCTTTGCTGTGAAGAAGTGAGTGGTTCTCAATCTTGGCTGTACATTACAATCACCGGGAGAATTAAAAAATAGGAACCCCAATGTCCAAGCTTCTCCCCAAACCAATCAAAGGAGAATCTCTGGGGATGTTACCAGACATCTGTCTTTTTAAATATTCCCCAATGATTCCAGTGTACAGTCAAGTTGGCAGGCCTAGAGCAGGGAGAGAGGGCAGAAGGAGTCTCAGATCACTCCAGGTTCTGGCTCAGATGAGTGGGTAGACAGGCAGGTGGGTCACTAAAGTGAGGATTACTAGAGGATCAGTGGGTTTGGGGAAAATCATGGGTTCTGTTTGGATAAGTTAAGTTTGAGCTGTTTGTAAGATATCCAAGAGGCGAGGTCCCACAGATGCTTGACATCTTCCTAAGGCAGATCTTCTGATCCTTCCACGAGGTCTGGTGCAGACATTTCCCTGCTGGGAGACTCTCCACAGTACCTCTCTTATCATCTTTGACTGTGGCATTTGTGGACAATGTTTTACTTGCTAAGGGTTGGAACTGTCTCCTCCTGGGTGATGTGACCATGGCATCACCACCCTACGTAAGGCATCACCTTGGAAAGACTTCAGGACGGAGCACATCTTCCTTTGTCTGATGTCTCTGCTATTGAGGGTCTAGTTGCAGATCCGCTGTCAACATGATCTGAGAACAGCAGTGCTTTGTGTCTTTTTTCCACACCCAACTGCTGAAAAGATGGGGCTCACCCCTTCAGGAACAGTCGCTCAGGACAGCCGCGATTCTTTGGCCTGAGTGTGGGTGGGGTCAGGGTGGGGGCTGGGAGGCGTGATGCATATCTGGATCTCCAGGTGGGCTGGAGAGTTGGGAGAAGCCCCTCAAGTCATTCCAGTGTGCTTCCTGGAGATTCAGAACAGGAGGCAGGGAAGGGTGGCACAGTGGTATGTCGCCTCTCTGATTTATGAAGTCTGCTCCAAACCCCACAAACCTACCACAAGAGCCAGATGGGAAGGGTGGGAGGGCAAGTGACTTGGGATACAAGGAGCAGATACCATGGGTAGCACTCCAGGGACTGGGGAAGGAGCGGGAGCGGAAGAAACCTCTCCATGACAGCAGACCCCAAGCGTGCCCCACGCCCACCATCCTTTCCCTTGTCACTGCCTCCCCTGACCTCTTCCTGTCTTCTCCTCTGCCCAGACTGATGGGAACCACCCTGTAGAGGTCCATCTGCGTTCAGATCCAGACGATGCCAGAGCTATGACCGGGCCTGCAGGCGTGGCGCCGAGGGGAGATCAGCCATGGAGCAGCCACAGGAGGAAGCCCCTGAGGTCCGGGAAGAGGAGGAGAAAGAGGAAGTGGCAGAGGCAGAAGGAGCCCCAGAGCTCAATGGCGGACCACAGCATCCACTTCCTTCCAGCAGCTACACAGGTGAGGAGAGGACTGGCAGGGGACACAGGGCAGAGGAGGCACAGCCCAGTGCGGTGGAGATCCTGGCCCTCTGCGAACGCTATCATGTGGGGTGCAGAGTAGCAGAGTGCTGAAGGACTGGAGCCAGAAGCCTGGGTTCACGCCCAGTGCTGTGGGGATCGGCTCTGCCACTCACCAGCAGTGGGGCCTGGAGCAAGCTGCACCAGTTCGTTCTGTAAAACAGGCCAGGGGATGGTAGGTGATGTGGATATGGGCTCTTATGAGAATTAAATGAGTGGGCATTTGTAGCACATGTCATCATCATCGGTAGTATTCCCACCACTGTTACCACAAGGCATCTGGGACCAATCTCCACTAACAGCACACTAGAACAGTCAGCTGTACCTGGGATTGTTATGATCAGTCAACACACAGTTCCGTTGGTCTGGCACTGACTACACACATCATCGAGCTGCATTGTAATTACACAACAGCGCTAAGCAGTTAATACGAATAGCTCAAATAATACTACTTTTACGCAGCCAAACAGTTGTAGCTTCTCCTGTCTCACTTTATTTTATTTATCTATCTATTGGTTCCCCTTTATTTATCAGCAGTGTAGACAGTTTTCTCTGGTACCCTGTACTGTTCTGTCCTGTTCATCATCATCATGTTATATTCACCTTCAAAAGCACCCAGAATTCATGCAGCCCCTGGCTTTCCCTGCTGCTGTTCCCCCTGCTTTTTATTTATTTATTTTTTAGGAGACGGGATTTCACCATGTTGGCCAAGCTGGTCTCGAACTCCTAGCCTCAAGTCATCCACCCACCACGGCCTCCCAAAGTGCTGGGATTACAGGCGTGAGCCACCGTGCCTGGCCCCCGCTGCTTTTTAGTTTTAGTTTTTGGGTTTTTTTTTTTTTGAGACAAAGTCTCCTTCTGTTGCCCAGACTAGAGTGCAGTGGTTCAATCTCAGCTCTCTGCAACCTCTGCCTCCTGGGTTCAAGCAATTCTCCTGCCTCAGCTTCTTGAGTAGCTGCGACTATAGGCACGCACCCCAACAACCAGCTGATTTTTGTATTTTTTGTAGAGATCGTGTTTCTCCATGTTGGCCAGGTTGTTCTCGAACTCCTGGGCTCAAATGATCTACCCGCCTCAGCCTCCCAAAGTGCTGAGATTACAGGCGTGAGCCACCGCACGTGGCCTGATCCCCCTGCTTCTTGCCTTCTTTCTTCAATTCTCTCCTTACCTGAGTGCTATAGGCCTGCACATCCAGCTCATCCTCGTACCGTCCCTCAGAGGGAACTGAGGGTCATAAGGATGTGGTGCCAGGAGTAGACACCCTGTACTTGCTGCTGCTTTCAGCTGCAGGAGATCCTAGCCACAGGTGGTGACTCAGGCAGAGCAGCAAGCCAACCCCACAGGGATGGGCTCTGGACCCCTGTGACTGCATGGAGCAGGAGGAGGCAGTTGGTGTCCAAGCTAAGGCAGGGTGGAGGCTGTGGAGTTAGTGCAGGCTCTTGTTTGGGTTTACAGCTAAGATTGGTCTGAATCCTTGAGCCACACCTCCTTGAACCTGCAAAACAAATCTCAGAATTTTGCAGAAGTTCTTCCTCTTCGGTGTAATAGGGTTGGGTGGAGGGAGTGTAAAGCCATCATTCAGTCCTTCTGATCCCACCCAGGATCACCTGGGAGTGACCAAAGTAGGCTTAATGTGATTCTAGGGCCAAAGTGAAGGTGTCCCCCGTTCCTCGTGTGACCAACTTCCTATTGGCTGGTAACTGGGATGGCTTTGGAGACAAAGCCTGTCTCAGAAGGGGGGAATGGCTAACCAGGAGTGATAATTCACTCAGTGCTAGTAGCACATACTGTTCTAAATCTGAGAAAGGTGGAGAGGGTTAGAAAGCAAAGCGAAGACAGTGGGGACTAAGAATGAGTGTGGGATGTCGTGAGGATGTGAGGGATAATTCGAAGAGAAGAGGCAGCCCAGGGTTTGTGGCTACACTGCCTGCCATGACCCACCTCATCCCCACATCTGAGCCCAGGCAGATGGAACTTCCCTGCGGAGCAGTGTTCTGTCCTGGAATTTCCTACACACCCCTTGTTGGGACCAGGGCTGTTCCCCAAGTAGCATCACTGTTCCCATGCCGGCCAGGTGAGGTGCCTGGGAGCAGGGGGCAGGGTGAGACAGGCAGGGCAGTGACCTCTCAGGCAACTTTGTTGTGGGATTTAGGGCACGGCGGGGAAATGTCCAGAGCCGTTTGCCTCACCAGTCATACGGTACTATGTATGAGATGGTGTTTAATAGATTCTGTTTATCAATAAGTGGATGAAGTGGAGGTAGAAAGACTTATTTGTTCAGTCATGGAAACAGAAGAGAGG
The DNA here is from genome assembly GCA_004027835.1 of Alouatta palliata. Taxonomy (NCBI): domain Eukaryota; kingdom Metazoa; phylum Chordata; class Mammalia; order Primates; family Atelidae; genus Alouatta; species Alouatta palliata. The sequence goes on from PVKV010028522.1 coordinate 7,366, forward strand.
GCTACTTAATATAGTCACTGTGTATTAAAGGTGTAGGGTATGAAAAGTTCCCAAAATTCTACAAGACATCTGTGTGTACCCAAGTTTAAAAAAAAAATTCTACAAGACAAGCAAGCTAGCAGGAAAGTCAAAAACAGGTAACAATAGGACAAATACAAATGGCCTGAAAATCCAACAGGTTTTTCAGTCTAACCAACTCAAAGAAAGCACCTTAAGTTGTGATGCTGTTTCACTTGTCAGATGGGTGGGGAGGACTTGGCCCTCCCACTGCCAGGGGTGAAAGGGTAGTGTGGGCCAACACTTCTTAGTGTGCGTTTCTTTTCTTTTTTTTTTTTTTTGAGACAGAGTCTGGCTCTATCGCCCAGACTGGAGTGCAGTGGCGCACAGTCTCAGCTCACTGCAACCTCTGTCTCCTGGGTTCAAGCAGTTCTCCTGACTCAGCCTCCCGAGTAGCTGGGATTATAGGCGTGTACCACCACGCCTGGCTAATTTTTGTACTTTCAGTAGAGACGAGATTTCACTGTGTTGGCCAGGCTAGTCACAAACTCCTGACCTCAGGTGATCCGCCTGCCTCAGCCTCCCAAAGTGCTGGGATTACAGGCATGAGCCACCACGCCCGTCCAAGTGTGTGCTTCTTTTACCCTCGTTTCCACTTCTAGGAATGTGTCCTGTTTAAGTACTTGCTCGGCATGCACAGAGATTTCCACACCGGCTTATTTACTGCAACACTGCTCATAAGAGCAAAAATAGGAACGTGCCCATCTGTGGGGAATCGGTTATGTAAACTGTGGCAGAGCCATATGGTGGAATACTCTGGAGTCATTGAAAAGGATAAGGCTGGTTTGTATATATTAATTAAGTTCCTGACAAGTTGGGGATCCCATTGTTTAAATCCTTATGTTTCATAGAAGGCCCCAGAAGAGTCTATATCGGAGGACTCAGGGGCTAACCCTGAGGAGGAGGATCATGGTTAAGGAGGCTCTTGTCATAAGATGCTGCACACCCTTCTGTATTTTTCTCAGCAAGCCTGCACTACTTTCATAATTTAAAAGGCAACTGTACTTTTTTTAAGGTTAAAATTAACTGTTTAAAAGGAGGGTGATGATCTGGCAGGTGAGAGGCCCTGGAGACAGAGCCTCATTGTGTGTTGGGGGCAGAAGGGCTCTGAGATCACAGAGACCAGAGCAGGAATCCCAGGTCTGTCACTACGAGCTGTAGGCCTCACCAGTGCCATTACTTCTCCAAGTTGCATTCTCTTCGCCTTTACAGGCTGTGTCCTACCCACCCTGAGGGCCGATCAGGTGAGAGTGGGGGTATCTGACACATCGCAGGTCTCAGCACTTGCTGGTTCTCTGCCCCACCTCTGTGAGTTATTACTTTGGCTTCAGGAGTCCCCCAAGGGACCCATAAGGACAGGGCACAGCTTTGAGCCCTGAAACAGCAGGAAGACTCCATAGTCACCCCTGACCTCCTCAGCAGTTCAGCACTGACTGTGCAGATACTGAGCTCAACACCTGCCAGGTACCTCCTTCTCACTCTTCCCCCAGCCAGACAGGACAGGCCTCCCCATCAACAAGGAAACTAACGTAGCCAGAAACCTGCTTGCCAGGGTTCCCTGGGTATGTAGGAGTAGAGATAGCTAGAGCCAGGGCTCACACCCCATTCCCATTCTCATCACTCCTAATTCAGTGACATCCATCCCAATCACACTTGAGAAAGAAAGAAGAAGAGAGTGTCCTTCCTCCTGGCCTCAGCACCTCCTCACTTGGCAAGCACTTGGTGGGCGTCAGGCTGGGCCCAGCACTGTGCCCAGGGCTGGCCATACAGTGGTGGACAGGGCTGAGTGCGTGTCCCAAGAAGCCCACAGCTTAGGCAAACAGGTCAACAGAAGTAAAGAGAGCTGCTCAGTAATCCAGCCCCAAATCCCTGCAGAATTTGGCCTGACTTCAGAAGCTGCTGGGTGCCTGTTTGCCTGTGAGCTCTGCCAGCAAAGTAAACAGACCAGTGGGGCGCCTTCTGGCTGTCTTCACTGCCGTGACAACAGCATTCTTCCAGCAATGGAGACTAGATACGCAGGAGAGCTCTCAGCCACAAGTGATGTGAATAAAGTCGATAGTGTCTATTTGCTGAGCTTGTAATCAAAGATGGTGAAACTGATACTTTACTCTCTAGGTGAGAGGGCTAGTGTTTACACTGAATCCAAACATTTGGATAATGACATAGTGCCTCCTCAGCAGTGACTGTCTTGTTGTTTATCATAATAATGTTATTGATTAGTGGTCATGAACATAGAGATATGTGTAGTAGTGGAATGCTGAGGTTAAGAGCTTAGCTGCCTGGTTCTAGGTTATAATTCTTGCTCTGCCACTGTATTAGTGAGGGTTCTTCAGAGAAGTAGAACGTGTGTGTGTGTGTGTGTGTGTGTGTGTGTGTGTGTGTGTGTTTTGAAAAAGAGAGATGTGTTTTCAGGAATTGGCTCACACAGTTGTGGGGGTGGCAAGTCCACATTTTGCAAGGCAGGCAGGCTGGGGAGCTGGGGAAGCTGATGTGGCAGCCCAAGTCCGGAGGCAGTCTGGAAGCAGAGTTTCCGCTTCCACCGTCGGGCCACAGTAGCCACTCAGTCTTTTTTTCTCAAGGCCTTCAGTTGTTGGATGAGGCCAACTCACATTATGGAGAGTAATCTGCTTTATTCAAAGTCTTCTGATTTAAATGTTAATCACATCTTAAAAAATGCCTTCCGGTTGGGCACAGTGGCTCATGCCTATAATCTCAGCACTTTGGGAGGCAGAGGCAGGCAGATCACCTGAGGTTGGGAGTTTGAGACCAGCCTGAACAACGTGGAGAAACCCCGTCTCTACTAAAAATAAAAAATAAGCCAAACAAGGTGGCGCATGCTTGTAATCCCAGCTACTCGGGAGGGTGAGGCAGGAGAATCGCTTGAACCCGGGAGGCAGAGGTTGCGGTGAGCCAAGATCGTGCCATTGCACTCCAGCTGGGCAACAAGAGTGAAACTACACCTTCCTGGCAACATTGTTTGGTCAAACAGCTGGGCACCATGGCCTAATCAAGTTGATACGTAAAACCAACATAGCCGCTGTTAGCAAGTTACTTAATTAAGCTTCGGAGACTCTCGCCTATAAAGTGGAAGTAAGAAGACCAGCTTGAAGGGTTCTTTTGAGGTTTTACATGAGATTAAATGGGTGTAAAGTGCCCAATGGACTGCCTTTAGCAGGACACCTGCTTTCCCCCACCTCTTCCCCAGGACATTATGCTGTGGGGGAAGTGGTGGAATCTTCAGAACCTGGTCCCTAGTATGGGAAGAATTCTGCCATCACCTTTCTTTGAGCAGTGAGGGAAGCAGTCCCCTTCCATAACAGTCACATGCATGGGTCACATGCATGGCTCCTTCCAAAATCCTGCACCGCTTACCACCCCTTACCCGGTGTTGCCCCACTCTATCTCATGTTGTAGTTTTCTTGTCTCTTTTTTTTTTCTTTCTATTTTTATTTTTTTCCTGTAGGCACAAGTAAGTTACAGTAAGTTAAGTTACATCTTAACCTTTCCTTGTTTTTCTGGGTTATTTTTGTTTGTTTTTGAAACAAGGTCTTGCTCCGTCACCACAAGCTGGAGTGCAGTGGTGCAGTCACAGCTCGCTGCAGCCTCAACCTCCAAGGCTCAAGCCATCTTCCCACACTCAAGCAGTCCTCCTACCTCAGCCTCCCAAGTAGCTGGGACCACAGGCATGTGCCACCACAGCCGGCTAGTTTTATTTTACTTTATTTTTTATAGAGACAGAGTCTCACTGTGTTGCCCAGGCTGGTCTTGAACTCCTGGGCTCAAGTGATCTTCCCACCTCAGCCTCCTAAAGTGTTGGGATTACAGGTGTAAGCCACTGCACCTGGCCTTTTTTTTTTTTTTTCTTTTTTTTTTGAGTAGAAACCATCTTGCTTTGTCACCCAGGCTGGTGTACAGTGGCACATTCATAGCTCTCTTGGGCTCAAGGATCTTCCTACCTCAGCCTCCTCAGTAGCTGGCACTATAGACAGGTGCCATGAACCCCAACTATTTTTTTTTTTTTTTTTTACTTTTTGTAGAGACAGGGTCTCACTGTGTTGCTCCTGACCTCAGGTGATCCTCCTACCTTGGCCTCTCAAAATACTGGGATTACAAGCGTGAGCCACCACACCCAGCCATTACCTCTTTCTTACCTCAGCTATTTGAGGGCAGGGTCTAAGTCCTGCCCTACATACAGAAGATGCTTATCATGTGTCTTTTGAGTGAACACAGAGGGTGGCATTGTCACGTGCAATGCCAACAGCAACCAAACAACGAGACATCTGCTGACCTTCCACGGCCACAGGGAGGATAAGAAAGGCACCTCCAGGAGGTGTGAATAATCTGAGGGTATTGTCCACTGTGGACAAGACTCCGTGGTGGAAATGAGCTCCGAGATCCAAAGGGAACGTGAGTAGAGACATGCAGAATCTAGCAGAGGAAGCAGACGTGAAGGCCACAGAAAATTAACAGAAGTGCCACAATGGAGCATATGCTCACAGACTGCACAGACTCAAGGAGGAAGTGCCAGAACCTCCCCCCTCCTGCCCCAGCGTGTGCACAGGCGTCCACAAAGGGTTTCCGTCACATTATCTCCTTTTCTCCCAACAACCGGTGCTGTGAGTTTTATTGTTCCTGTCATAATGCCTCCAGGAGTGGCAGATCCTGCCCAGCCCCACCAGCCAGTTGGTGCTGTGGTCAGGACACGCCGGCAGCCTGAGGACTGCCAGTTGAGCAGAGAACTACCACGTGCCTGCTGCGTGCCCAGCACCCCACACAGCTCTCGGTGCCGGACCACGCTGGTGCCCTGGTGGACAAAGTTCCTGCCCTGTGGCCCTTATGTCTAATGGGTGGCTTCCAACAATGAACACACATAGGATGCCAGGCAGTGACCAAGGCTACTGAGAAGACCAAAGCGGCTTCAGCCTCCCAGAGCACAGCTTTTCCCTCCTAGGCCCAAGAGATGGAGGGAGCCCACTCTCCCTGTCTGGGCCAAGAGGAGCAGTTACACACCCTGGAGTAACTGAAGTTGGGCGCTAAGGTGCCAGGACAAGACAAGAATGACTTAGGAACCAGTGACTTGTGTCACCCCTAAACCTCACCAGACAGGAAGGGAGCAGCCCATTGGGTCCTCTCTGCCGCAGTTGGGTGCTTCTTGTGCTCCCCCTCCTGTGCCCAGGATAAGGGAAGGAGGCTTTCCTGCTGCTACTCCTAGGACCCAAGGGGGAGCTGGGGGAGTGGGGAGACGGTGTGGGAAGGATGGAGTGCGCTTTCGTTGGTAGCAGTGGAGAGTTACTCCCATGGTGGGGAAATCAAGGTTGCTTGGCCTGTGTAGTAGAGAGGTATTCCTGCAGGCCTGGAAAACATTAGCCTGGGTTCATCTCCGTGGCTTGGGTCCCCCTAATCTCCGTGGCTTGGGTCCCCCTAATGTGCCCTCCTACTCAGTCTGACTCTCCGGTTTGGAGGTTTGGCACCTGCTTTTTTTTTTTTTTTTTTTTTTTTTTGAGACAGAGTCTGGTTCCGTCGCCAGGCGCCAGACTGGAGTGCAGTGGCGCCATCTTGGCTCACTGCAACCTCTGCCTCCTGGGTTCGAGCAATTTTCCTGCCTCAGCCTCCTGAGCAGCTGGGATTACAGGTGTGCGCCACCACGCCCAGCTAATTTTTTGTATTTTTAGTAGAGACAGGGTTTCACCATGTTGGCCGGGATGGTCTCAATCTCCTGACCTTGTGATCCACCCGCCTCGGCCTCCCAAAGTGCTGGGATTACAGGCGTGAGCCACCGCGCCCGGCCTGGCACCTGCTTTTGAGCAGGTTGCTAAGTCGTCAGAGAAGAGTGCAGGGGTTGGACAGTCATCACAGTAGAGGCAGGACAGCTGGGATGTGGGGCCATGAAACCAGCTCTGGGCTAGGAGTCAGGAATCTGAGGCTCACTCAGTTCAGGTCCCCTTTCCAAGGCAAAGAGATCATTTTTGAGTGTCCATAGGGCACTGGAAAGAGAATCCTAGCAGTTCTTGTGAAGTCACCTGACAGCGGGTGTATCCTGAAGTCATAGCCTTAGCCAACTGCTTTCCTCACTGACACACTCAACACCTGATGGTTCAAACATCTATATACATTTGATAGAGAAACTTGGAGAAATTCAGTATGTTGCTTAATCAGTGTGACCGATACCTCAGCTGTTCTACTCAAGCAAGAAGTTTCTTGGGACTGAATTTGAACTTGAGAGATTGTTTACAGCATCCCTGGAGTCTATGCCAGAATAGAACTTCCTGTGGGTGACAGCGGGGGGGCTAGCCCTGCAGAGATCTACAGTCCTGCAGTTCCTGAAAAACACATTGCACACAGCTCCACCTGGGCCACGCAGTGGCAACCTCTAAATCAGGAGAGCTGCTTCCTAAGAGCTGTCTAAAGAATATCTGTTTTCTCCCTCTTGCTTTCCTCTGGCCCAGCCCGGACGGCAATAGCTGCGTGTACTGGACATCTTCTGTATGTTAGGCTCTGGGGGAAATGCTGTGGAGACTTTTTGCCCATCCTCCCAGAGAATCTGTCAATACCCACCTATTCTAGGTGAAGAAACTGACCCTCAGACAGGTTGACTTCCTGAGGCCACACAGCTGTTAAGTGGCTGAGCCGAGGGCTGTGGGGCTGTTCCCACGCCCTGGCTTCCAAGCCTGGCAGCGTTTGGAGCTGCTTCTCCGTCGTGTGTCCGCAGACCTCTCCCGGAGCTCCTCTCCACCCTCACTGCTGGACCAGCTGCAGATGGGCTGTGACGGGGCCTCGTGCGGCAGCCTCAACATGGAATGCCGGGTGTGCGGGGACAAGGCATCGGGCTTCCACTACGGCGTTCATGCATGTGAGGGATGCAAGGTATGGACGCGGGGGGAGCAGTGGCTGGCCACTGAGGCTCTGGTCACATGGTGAATTGACCTTTCACAAATTGACATGCCTCTGTGTGGGGCCCTAACTGTATCCACTGCAGAATTCTTGCCCAGGAGGCAGCCAGGCCCTTGGGCTCCAGACCTCATCTCTGGGCCCTGCAGGAGAGAAGGGGGTTCCCTTGTCAAGCCTGCCCTGCCGGGTACCTGTGCCAACCCACCTCTGTGGGTGATTGTCCCCCACTGGGGACCAGGCAGGCATTACAGAATGAGAGTCTTGGGCTGAGCTGTCGTCTTACCTGAGGTCTGGGTTTCTTGTTTCTCAAGGCTCAAAAGGGGCTCTTTGAGAAAAAAGGACAGACTTTTGGTTTTCCAGTGATCTTTGTGGGTCTTTCCTAACTTCACACCCATCAAAACTCAGATTATTTTATTAAAACCACCACCTCAAAAATACACAGAACCAGATACATTTATGAAGAAATCAAGTTAGCCATGAGACAATCTTGTTACCAAACTAACAAAGCAGCTTTTTTTTTTTTTTGAGATGGAATTTTGCTATGTCGCTCAGGCTGGAGTGCCGTGGTGCAATCTCAGCTCATGGCAACCTCTGCCTCCTGAGTTCAAGCAAATCTCTTGCCTCAGCCTCTGCAGTAGCTAGAATTACAGGCACACACCACCACGCACAGCTAATTTTTGTATTTTTAGTAGAGTTGGGGTTTCACCATGTTGGCCATGCTGGTCTCAAACTCCTGACCTCAGGTGATCCACCTGCCTCGGCCTCTCCAAGTGCTGGGATTACAGGCATGAGCCACTGTGCCTGTTCTCAACAACGAAGCTTTACTTTAGAACTTCTTTAGGCATGTAAAACAGTTGTGGTTTTTTTTTTATGTGTTTTTTTTTGTTTGTTTTTATTTGAGACAGTTTCGCTCTTATAGCCCAGGCTGGAATGCAGTGGTCCGATCTCAGCTCACTGCAATCTCCACCTCCCGGGTTCAAGCGATTCTCCTGCCTCAGCCTCCCAAGTATCTGGGATTACAGGAGTGTGCCACCGTGCCTGGCCTAAAATAGTTTTAATTAGAACTTTAGAATTACTTCTTTTCTTCTGCATTTCCCCTCAAAAAAAATTTCCCCTTATTACTTCCAAATTTCAAGAGTATTCATACCTTATGCATAATCGGGCCCTTTGGCACAACCTCCCTCCCCCTCCTGGTGGCCTTTCCTCACCTGCTCTTGGTGCCTCAGGGCTTCTTCCGTCGGACGATCCGCATGAAGCTGGAGTACGAGAAGTGTGAGCGCAGCTGCAAGATCCAGAAGAAGAACCGCAACAAGTGCCAGTACTGTCGCTTCCAGAAATGCCTGGCGCTGGGCATGTCACACAACGGTGAGAGCCGACCAGGGCAACACAGGGGCTGCTGGCTCCAGAGAGCCTGAAACCAGGGTCCAGGAAGCCCTCGGGGCAGCCCAGAGGGGGCACCCGTAGAGCAGTGCCTGGCACACAGGAAGCACCATGGCTGTCGGCTGCCGGCTTGGCTTTGTTGATCTGGACCTTGGGTCTTAGAGCCGAAGACCTGCTACTTCCCCTAGACTGCCAACATCTACCATGGGTCCCAGGCCTCAGGTAGTCTCTTCCTCCCTGTACCTGAGGTTTACCCATTCTGGCCCAAAAGGGAACTAAGAATTGATGCCAGTTTGAACAATTTGGGGAACACCAATCCCAGAACCTCAAGCCTGTCTCAGATGACCTGACACAGCATGAAAGCTACTGCCAAGGCCAAGGATCCCCTCAGCTCTTTTTGGTTATAGAAGGCAGGCAGTAACCAGTAAGTGACCACATTTGTTAACTGCCAGGAACTAGGCAGAAGTTTCTTGGAGGCCAGCCACTCCCGGGAGACAGAGCCTTCTCTGCCCCATGCTCCAGGCCTCCTGCAGAGCCTTGTCTTCAGACTCCTAGGGTAGGATATGCAAAGCCCACCTGTCCCCTCAGTACCCCACTGGGTCAGACCCTCAGAGAACAGAGGAGAGCTTCTTGTGATCTCCATGGGCAGGTTAGCTGCTTGGCCAGTTTTAGCCAGGGAAGCAGGACCTCAGCCCTCCATCTACGACTCTCCTGGGTGATGGGTTCTGGCAGGTCTGGGATTGACCCCTTTCTTAGGAAATCTCAGAACTGATTGAATCCCTCTCCTCACTCTAACTCCGAGAGAAGCTGCATTCATGTCCTACTCAATTACTAATGACAATTTTTGAGTCCTTACTATGTGAGGACTCTTACTTAATTGATCCAACAACTCAGTAAGTTTTTAAAAGTATTAGCCTCATTTTTCTGATTAAAAAAGAAAAGTGGCCAGGTGCGATAGCTCACACCTATAATCCCATCACTTTGGGAGGCCAAGGCAGGAGGATAGCTTGAGCCCAGGAGTTTAAGACCAGCCTGAGCAACACAGTGAGACCTCATCACTACAAAAAAAAAATTAGCCAGGCTTGGTGGCATGCACCTGTAGTCCTAGCTATTCATGAGGCTGAGGCAGGAGAATTACTTGAACTCGGGAGGCGGAGGTTGCAGTGAGCCGAGATTGCGCCGCTGCACTCCAGCCTGGGTGACAGAACGAGACTGCATCTCAAAAAAGAAAAGGGAAGGAGTCTGCCCCAAGTCACACAGCTAGTAAACTGCCAAGCTGGAGCTCAAGCCCAGGCCTTTGTCACCAAAGTCTGTCTTCCTAATTTCCACGCTGTGTTGCCCCCAGCCTCAGCCAGAGTAGCTCAGTCACTCAGTAAGTTAGAGCCCTTGTGTGCTGGGCACTGTGAACAGAACAGACAAAATCACCGCTCTTGCAAAATTCACCAAAAAAAAAAAAAAAAATCACTCTTGTGGAGCTTGCGATCTGGAAGGGCCACCCTCAACATTCCCACCTTGCTGACTCTAGAGCTTCTGGGGGCCCTGGGCTCCAAAAGAATTTGGCTCATGCACCTGTAAAAGGATGGGGAGGTCAGAGGTGCTGCGTCCTGCCGGGGCTCCTTGCTGACTGTCCCCTTCCCTGTGCAGCTATCCGTTTTGGCCGGATGCCAGAGGCTGAGAAGAGGAAGCTGGTGGCGGGGCTGACAGCAAACGAGGGGAGCCAGTACAACCCACAGGTGGCCGACCTGAAGGCCTTCTCCCAGCACATCTACAATGCCTACCTGAAAAACTTCAACATGACCAAAAAGAAGGCCCGCAGCATCCTCACCGGCAAAGCCAGCCACACGCCGGTGAGTGTTGCTGCTTGGCCCGGCAGCATCTTGGGCTCTAGGCCCCGCTGCTGCCTGCCTGACTCCCGGGAGAGCCAGGCTTTCTCCCTCCCTCAGCTTCATGGTGCAGGCAGGGAATATGGGGAGCACAGGGCGGGGGTCCTCCGAGGCCTGCTCTCTAACGGGGCCTGGTTTTCAGCCCTTTGTGATCCACGACATCGAGACATTGTGGCAGGCAGAGAAGGGGCTGGTGTGGAAGCAGCTGGTGAACGGCCTGCCACCCTACAAGGAAATCAGCGTGCACGTCTTCTACCGCTGCCAGTGCACCACAGTGGAGACCGTGCGGGAGCTCACTGAGTTCGCCAAGAGCATCCCCAGCTTCGGCAGCCTCTTCCTCAATGACCAGGTGACCCTTCTCAAGTATGGCGTGCACGAGGCCATCTTCGCCATGCTGGCCTCCATTGTCAACAAGGATGGGCTGCTGGTAGCCAACGGCAGTGGCTTTGTCACCCGTGAGTTCCTGCGCAGCCTCCGCAAGCCCTTCAGTGACATCATTGAGCCCAAGTTCGAATTTGCTGTCAAATTCAACGCCCTGGAGCTTGACGACAGTGACCTGGCCCTGTTCATTGCGGCCATCATTCTGTGTGGAGGTGAGTGAGAGTGGGGCAGGTGGGCTAGCCCGGCACACCCAGTCCCCCTGGGGGTTGGCCCTCACTGCAGGGCACTGTGCCTGAGCTCAGACAGTGTGGGGGAGTGTCAGTGTGATCTCGTCAGTGGCACATGCAAGGTACTAACCGAGCATGCAGGATCAGTGCCATCTCATTACGTATGTACACGGAGGTGGTAATAGAAAAGAGACCAAGCTAGACGTGGTGGCTCACACCTGTATCTCAGCACTTTGGGAGGCCAGGGCAGGCAGATCACTTGAGGTCAGGAATTCAAAACCAGCCTGGCCAACATGGTGAAACCCCATCTCTACTAAAAATACAAAAAATTAGCCAGATGTGGTGGCGCGTGCCTGTAATCCCAGCTAGCTGGGAGTCTGAGGCAGGAGAATCACTTGAACCTGAGAGGTGGAGGTTGCAGTGAGCCAAGATCACACCACTGCACTTCAGCCTGGGTGACAGAACGAGACCCTATCTCAAAAAAAAGGAAAAGGACTAACAGGCAGTATGCTGTCATGTTAATGTGGAGGTGGAGGTCTGCATTTTCTCTGCATTTTTTAAATTCCAACACAATAAATACAATAATAACTATGCTAACTGATAGTGACCTAGAGTTTACTTCATGCCAGGCACTGTTCTGGTTCATTTTCATTGAGTATAACTCAACTGATCCTCACAACAACCCCATGCAAGAAGAATGTTTTCTCCATTTTACACGTGGAAAAATCGAAGCCCAGAGAGGCCCAGTGACCTGCCACAGCCTCATCGATAGGCTATGGCAGACACAGGATTTGAATTAAGCATTGAGTCTCTTAACCATGATACTGTGCTGCCTAATCAGGGGGAAGAATAACATTGGCAAAAAAACAAAAAAGAAGTGGATCAAGACCAGGGGTAGGGAGACTAGAACACCCAGTGGAGCATCGCTGGTGGGACAGGGCTTAGTCTGTCACGGCCAAGGAGGCCCACTGTCCCCTGGGCCAAGTCACCTCCTGGGGTGGGGGTAGGGGAGCTCCACTGCCTTTCTGAGCTCCCTGGTGTGTCCTATGTCCCCACAGACCGACCAGGCCTCATGAACGTGCCACAGGTGGAGGCCATCCAGGACACCATCCTGCGTGCCCTTGAATTCCACCTGCAGACCAACCACCCCGACGCCCAGTACCTCTTCCCCAAGCTGCTGCAGAAGATGGCCGACCTGCGGCAGCTGGTCACCGAGCACGCCCAGATGATGCAGCGGATCAAGAAGACCGAGACCGAGACCTCGCTGCACCCCCTGCTGCAGGAAATCTACAAGGACATGTACTAAGTGCAGTGCCCAGGCCTCCCTGCAGGCTCCAGTGGGGCCGGCACTGGAGGGGCCCACCCACGTGACTTTCCTGTTGACCAGCCCTTGCGCACCCGGCCTGGAGCAGTGGAGTCCCACACTCGCGCTCAGACACATGACGCCCACGACCTCTGACTCCCTGCGCCCTCTCTCCCACTTCCTCCAGCCAGCTCTCTTCCTGACTTTGTTGTCTCCCTCTTTCTCAGTTCCTCTTTCTTTTCTAATTTCTCTTGCTCTGTTTTTCCTTTCTGTAGGTTTCTCTCTTCCCTCCTCCCTTGCCCTCCCTTTCTCTATCCACCCCATGTCTGTCCTCCTTTCTTGTTCTGTGAGATGGTTTGTATTATTTCACCAGCAGCATAGAACAGAACCTCTGCTTTTGCACACCCTTTCCCCAGGAGCAGAGGGGAGTGGGGCCTGCCCTCTGCCTCATCATTGCACCTTCAGGCTTAGAGTCCTCACTTCTGTCTCCTGTCTTCAGAGCAAAAGACTTGAGCCATCCAAAGAAACACTAAGCTCTCTGGGCCTGGGTTCCAGGGGAAGCTGAGCATGGCCTGGACTGACTGCAGCAGCCTGTAGTCATGGGGTCCCTGCTGTCAAGGACAGTGGGCAGGAGGCCCAGGCTGAGAGCCAGACGCCTCCCCAAGACTGTCATTGCCCCTCTGAGGCTGAGGCCACCCCTGATCCAACTGACGCTGCTGCAGCAGCACATCTCAGCCCCACTGACACCCAGTGTCCTTCCATCTTCTTCACACTCGTTTGCCAGGCCAATGTTGCTGATGGCCCCCTGCACTGGCCGCTGGGCGGCACTCTCCTAGCTTGGAAGTAGGCAGGGTTCCCTCCAGGTGGGCCTCCCCTCATTGAGGAGGAGCAAGTCTCAAGGGAAGGAGTTGGGGTTGGAGGGAGCAGCACACCCAATTCTGCCCCAAGGACTCGGGGTCTGAGTCCTGGGGTCAGGTCAGGGAGAGCTTGGGGCAGACCTTCCGCCAGCACCCGCACTGCCCCCTTGCCCAGTAGCAGCCACCCCATTGTGTGGCACACAGGGCCAGGGCCTGGCCTCACACCCGAACTACTCCTTTCTCTAACTAGCTCCACAGGAGCTCAGGCCCCACTCTCCCTGGAGCTGCCCCTCCAGCCACACACACAAGCACTGAAATCACTTTACCTGCAGGCTCCACGCGTCTTCCTTCCCTCCCTGAGGCTGGTGAGAGCCCGGAGAGGGGCCTGCACATGGGTAGGCAGGGCTGAGCCAGGTCTCCAGGGAGGCAGGGGTCCTGCAGGTCCTGCAGTTCCTGCTGGGTCAGTCCAGCACCTGCTTCTAGCGGGAGCTTCCCGGGATAAACTGAGCCTGTTCATTCTGATATCCATTTGTCCCAACAGCTCTGCCGCCTTCTCCTTCCCCTGTACTCACTCAGCCCAGCTGGCCACCTAGAAGTCTCCCTGCCCAGCCTCTGTGACCGGGAACCTTGTGGGACCAGTCCCACATCCCTGTCCCTGCCTGCCCCTGCTCCCAGGTTGAGGTGCGCTCACCTCCGAGCAGGGCCAGAGCACAGCTGGGCCTGCCATGTCTGAGCAGGGCAGAGCCCCCCAGGCCTGCAGGGGCAAGGGATTGGCTGGAGTCTCTGAGCACAGAGGTAGGAAAGCTGGGGTTTGAGCCCAGGATTCCTGGGTCCTGCCTGGTCCTCCCTCCCAAGGGGCCATTCTGTTTGTGACTCTAGGTAGAAATGCCCTGCCCCTGCCCCTACAGGCGCCTCGACCTCTATTCTGTGCCCCAGGATGACTGCTGGCAAGATTCTTCCTGCTCCCTGCCCACCCAGCTGATGGGGATTGGGGTGCTTCCTTTCAGGCCAAGGCTATGAAGGGACAGCTACTGGGACCCACTTCCTGCTCCCTGCCACGTGCCGCGTCCCTGCCCCCATCCGGGTCTGACGCTGAGGAAACAGCTCTTCTCAGTGTCTGAACAATCTCCAAATTTGAAATGTATATTTTTGCTAGGAGCCCCAGCTTCCTGTGTTTTTAATATAAATAGTGTACACAGACTGACAAAACTTTAAATAAATGGGAATTAAATATTTAAGAGCTGACTGGAAGCTGACTCAGTTACTTGCGTCGTTTTCCTGGGGCTGACGGGGGCTCCACGCTGCCTCCACATCCAGCGCTGGAGGGCAAACGAGGCATTGGGTGCCCAGGCCCTCCCCCGTCTCCACCTCGCTTTGCTCACCACTTGTCAGCAGGAGTTTGGACGACTGTGCCATCTTCACCCTGCAGAGAGAATTTGGGATGTGAGGGGACAAAGGATGTGTGGTGTCCTGGCCTCACCAGGTGGAGCACTCAGGGTCTGGGGGATGGGAAGACCCCTGGAGAAGGCGGATGCAGGACTCAGTAGATAAAGCCAGTTTATCACCACAAGAGATCACGGCTCTCCTTTGCTGCCACCCAGTTCTCTCCTGTCTTTCCTGAGGTGCCATCTCCCCAGGGGTCCAGTCGAGCCCAGCCTGCCACAGCCATGGGTTTGTCTGCAGTGTGAGGCCAGGTCAGGGTATGTAACAGAGTGTGCTCATCTAGTCATGAAAAAACTACAGCTAAATATTTCCAAATGGGGGATGTAGTAGAGGGAGTTGTTAGAAAAGTATTGGAAGTGCTGAAAGAACAATGGTGTGTGGGGGGCAATAATAGAGGTCATCCAGAGGTGAGTAACTGCAGGAAGCCATTCTCACCTCCAGGGCTGAATGGGAAAATGATATCATTCAGGGGCCACCGTTGCTAGAACACAGGCTGACACTGCAGCGACCCAGGAGCCTGAAGTCACCAGCTGATTTGACGGTAGAACCAGATTGCTGGAGCCTGAGTTCACGTACAGCATGTATGGGGCCACCAGAGTGCCCAAGGCCACCACCACTGCTGCCCCTGAACCTCACTGCTTGGGTGCTGTAGCCCCGTAACTCATTTCTCTTGCTCTGTTTCCTCCTTTCTCTTGCTCTGTTTCCTCCTTTCTCTAGCTGTTCTCCTCTGTGCTCTGAGACTCCAGCCAGCCCCTTGCCCATGCAGGCCTGGGGCTCTGCTCTGCTCAGACATGGCACGCCCAGCTGTGCTCTAGCCCTGCTCTGAGGTGAACACGCCTCAACCTGGGCGCAGGGGAGGGCAGGGACCAGCCTGGTCTCAGCTGCTCCTGCCAGAAGTATTATCGGAGTTTGGGGTTGGGAAAGCAAAGGATTCTTCCTTCTTCCTATCTTCCAGTCTGTTGCTTTTACCTCCCGTTGCGGGGGAAAATGCATGGTAGTCTAGGAAGTGCAGTTTGTAGACTTCCAGCCCTTGCAGTATAGAGGAGTATATGGGGAAGGGTGGGAACTGAGCCACGTGTCTGCAGCAAACAACTAGCGCAGCGTACAGGCACCAGCCCCAGCAAGAGGGATCCCACGTGCCCACAGCTGAGAGATGGCCACTACGTCACTTGCCTCCCTGTTTTCTCTTTGCTGCTCATCTCAGCAGAGCAGTCTGAATTCTATCAGGTCCAGTTTGGTTCATCTCAGTCCAGAGAGTGACAGCCCGAGGGGAACAGGAGGAAAAGAGGAGAAGGAGGGAAAAAGGAGTGCTTGGAGCTGGGCCACCTCTGAAATTGGTAGCCTTTTCTAGGATAGAATCTTCTGGTTTACTTTTCTCACCTCCCTATCATTTCCCACACTATCAAGTCGGGGAAAAAAGAGTCAAAGACAGTTTGCGTCTCAGTTGTTAAAGGCTAGTCTTCTTCCCAGCACTGAAGAGGTAAGAATCCAGTATACTAAAAATAACCAGTTCTCACTCAGTTCAGAGAGTTGCAGCTGTCTCGACCACTTTGCCTGGCTTCTTCTGGTGCTGCGAAGAGCGTCATATCACTCTGGCCCCTTTTGTTACTATCACTAGTTGCTATTCCTTATGAAGCAGCTATTCTGTGCCATGCATTATACATACATCACCTCTAATCCTCACCACAACCCTGCAAGGTAAACATTATCACCGGCCATTTTACAAAGCAGGAAGCACAATGAGAGATTAAGGGGTGTGCCTGTGGTCACAGCTAGGAAAAGGCATGGCCAGTATTCCATCCACAGCCTTAGGATCTCTGCTTTTCACTCAGGATCAAAACTTTAGGGACAACAGTCGGTCACCTGGTCTCTTTTTAATAATGCTCAGGACAAATGAATCAAGCATTTCAACTGAAAAAGAAGAAAGCAAACTTAGGAGACTTAAAAGATTCTCTTGGCAAGATCGAGCCCATCCTGGCCAACATGGTGAAACCCCATCTCCACTAAAAATACAAAAATTAGCTGGGCATGGTGGCGTGTGCCTGTAGTCCCAGCTACTTGGGAGGCTGAGGCAGGAGAACTGCTTGAACCTGGGAGGCGGAGGTTGCAGTGAGCCGAGATTGCGCCACGGTACTCCAGCATGGCGCCTGGCGACAGAGCAAGACTCCGTCTCCAAAAAAAAAAAAAAAGATTCTCTTGGCAATAATTCTATAAACCTAAAACTATTTTGAAATTAAAATTTTATTGGAAAGATGGTCGGGCACAGTGGCTCACGCCTATAATCTCATAATCCCAGCACTTTGAGAGGCCAAGGCGGGCAGATCATCAGGGGTCAGCAGTTCGAGACCAGTCTGGCCAACATGGTGAAACCCAGTCTCCACTAAAAATAAAAAATAAATAAAAATTAGCTGGGCATGGTGGCACATGACTGTAATCCCAGCTACTCGGGAGGCTGAGGCAGGAGAATCACTTGAACCCAGGAGATGGAGGTTGCAGTAAGCTGAGATCACATCAGTGCACTCCAGCTTGGGGGACAGAGAGAAACTCTGTCTCAAAAAAAAAAAAAAAAAAAAAAAGTTTATTGTAAAGAAAGAAAGAAACAGCGTCCTGAGCTGGTAGTATCCCTGGGAAGCCTGGCAGAAGCAGATGCAAAACCTTTCTGAAGGACGGATACAGGCAGTAGAGAATTCCCAAAAAAATCATAGATACAGCCGGGCACGGTGGCTCACGCCTATAATCCCAGCACCTTGGGAGGCCAAGGCGGGTGGATCACGAGGTCAAGAGATCGAGACCATCCTGGTCAACATGGTGAAACCCCGTCTCTACTAAAAATACAAAAATTAGCTGGGCATGGTGGCACGTGCCTGTAGTCCCAGCTGCTTGGGAGGCTGAGGCAGAAGAATTGCTTGAACCCAGGAGGTGGAGGTTGCGGTGAGCCGAGATCACGCCATTGCACTCCAGCCTGGGTAACAAGAGCGAAACTCTGTCTCAAAAAAAAAAAAAAAAAAAAAAAAAAAAAAAAAAAAAAAAAAAAAAAAAAAAAAAAAAAAAAAAAAAAAAAAAAAAAAAAAAAAAAAAAAAAAAAAAAAAAAAAAAA
>PVKV010028523.1:0-24879 GCA_004027835.1 Alouatta palliata
AATTTTTTAATTTTTTTAAATGATGCTTGTTGTTTTTTCTCCTTATGTAACTTCTCCCATTTGGGAAGTTTGAAGCTAAGGAATGTTTTTAAAGGGGGAAGTGTAGAGGATATAGGATAGGAATGTTCTATTTGTGAAGAATTTTGAAAATATCTTGAGTTTTTCCTATGATGGTTTACTTTTTTAAAATACATTTGATTTAAAATCTTTCAAATCTGTTTTCCCAAGACAGACCAAATCAAATGGATTTTTATTTAGAGATACCAGCCACAAAAAGAAATGCTGCACCAAAATGTTATCTCCAATTTTGGCCACACATAGATCCATTTGGAAAATTTCATAATAGAGACCACTAACCATACTTTTTATCGCGGCTTGAAAATTTCGTCAGTCACTTTCTGGGATTAGTCATTTTCACAGGGCTGTGATTCCTATGACACTTTTTTAGACTGTGATTCCCTACTAAGTTGTATTGTATTTCATTTTTTAATGCTGAATTATTTATTCATTCAAAGCATGAAAACATGATTTTGAGAGTCAGTTTTAATCCTGGACCTGTCACTTACTAGTTTTGTGATTTGGGGTAAGTTTAAACTATCTTTGCTCAGTTTCCTCCTCTGAAAGAAACAAGGGGGTAATAATTGCACCCACTGCATGCAAATACTGTGAAGAATTAAAATGATAAGAGACGTAACACTCCTAGAATTTTGCCTAGCACATAGTGAGAATTTAGTAAATGTTATCTCTTTTCATTCATTTATTCATTTAGCTCTGAGTTTGTGTGTCCCATAACGCTGGGGGATCAGCCTCTTTTATTTATAGCTGTGTGACCTTGGGCAAGTTGCTCAGTCTTCCTGAAACTCAAGCTTCTCATCTGTAACATGAGGATAGTAAGAACTTTCTTAATGGAGTTGGTGTGAGGAGAAAATTTGCTAATACATTTAAAGCATTTACATCAAGGCCTGATGCATAGTAAGTGTTCAGTAAGTGTTAGCCATTATTATGTTTGTAATTTGCCAAGGCCCTGTGGTACTTCTGGGTTTCAGGGGACAATTGCTGTCATTGTCCACTCACAAACTGGTAAATGAGATCACTAAGGCAAGGATTATAACAGAGTGTGATCGTTGTGATGACAGAGGTGTGTAGACACAGGGCTTAGTTGAAGGTAACAAACATAAGGCCTTGTCTCTTGGCCTCTAAAGATAAAACTTGAACATTCTACTGTTGTAAACTCATGGAGATAATTGAAAGTGAAAAAATATTAATGTGTACATGAACTTTACACCCTCCACAAAAATTAACTCAAAATGGAACACGGACTTAGATGTGAAGTGCAAATGTATAAAATCTAGAAGATAACATAGCAGAAAATCTCAATGACCTTGGGTTTAGTGATGGTGTTTTAGATGCAGCATCAAAGGCATAGTCTGTGGAAGAGTGTTGACAAGCTGAGCTTCATTAAAATTAAAAGTTTCTGTGCTGCAAGAGTCACTATGAAAAGACAAGCCACAGACCAGGAGAAAATATTTGCAAAAGACATGAGGCATGAGGGTTGCTTGAACTCTGGAGGCAGAGGCTGCAGTGAGCCAAGATGGTGCCACTGCACTCTAGCCTGGTGACAGAGTGGGACTCAGTCTAAAAAAAACAAAAAGAAAAAAAAAGAAAAAGAAAAAAGAATATTGTTCATAATATACAAAGAGTTCTTAAAACTAAACAATAAGAGCACAAACAACCTAATTAAAAATGGGATCCAAAAAAGACCTGAACAGACACCTCACCAACAAAAGATATACAGATGGCAAATACGCATATGTAAAGATGCTCCACATCATACGTCATCAGGGAAATGCAAATGAAAACAACAGTGAGATGCCACTACCTGTTAGAATGTCCAAAATCCAGAACACTGACAACACTAAATGCTCATGAGGGGTGGCACAACAGAAACTCTTATTCATTGTGGGTGGGAATGTAAAATGATATAGTTACTTTGGAAAACAGTTTGACAGTTTCTTATAAAACTCAACATACTCTCACCATATGATCCAGAAATCATGCTCCTTGGTATTTACCCAAAGGAACTGAAAACTTATGTTCCCCAAAACTTTCATGCAGATATTTATAGTAGCTTTATTTATAATCATCAAAATTTGGAAGCAACCAAGATTTTTTTCAGTAGGTGAATGAATAAATGGTGGTACATTCAGACAATAGAATATTAGTCTGTGCTGAAAATAAATGAGGTACCTAGCTATGAAAAGTCCCAAAGGAAACTTAAATGCATGTTACTAAGTGAAAGAAGGCAATCTGAAAAGGCTATATAATATATAATTCCAAATATATGACATTCTGGAAAATGCAAACTAGATAGTAGAAAGATCAGCAGTTGCCAGAGTTTATGAGGTGGGAGGGGTAAATAGATAGAGCACAGAGAATTTTTAGAGCAGTGAAACTATTCTATGCTACTACAATGATGGATACATGTCATTATACATTTGTACAAACTCATAGAATGTACATTACCAAGAGTAAATCCTAATGTAAACTATGGACTCTGGGTGATAATGATGTGTTGATTAAAGTTTATCAATTGTACAAAATGTTTCACTCTGGAGAGGGGGATGCTGATAATAGGGGAGGCTGTGCATGTGACGGTACAAGATGTATGTGGACTATCTCTGTACTGGCCTCACAGTTTTGCTGTTAACCTAAAATCTCTATAAAAATAAATTCCACTTTAAAAAACCCAAAAAGCCCCCAAAATATATATAATTATTGCATGTTCTAATCCTTGATACAAGAATCAACTGGTGATTATTAAGAGAATATTTCCCAAAGTGTTTTACCAAAAACACAAAGTCCTGGCTGGGTGCATTGGCTCATGCCTGTAATCCCAACACTTTGGGAGGCCGAGACTGAAGGATCACTTGAGCCCAGGAGTTTGAGACCAGCCTAGGCAACATAGTGAGACCCTGTCAGTACAAAAAATTAAAAAAAAAAATTAGCTGGGCATGGTGGCATGCATCTGTAGTCCTAGCTACTTAGTAGGCTGAGGTGGGAGGATTGCTTAAGCCCAGGAGGTTGAGGCTATATTGAACTGTGATTGCCCCACTGCACTCCAGCCTGGGTGACAGAGTGAGACTGCCTTAAAAAGAAAAAATCAAAACACAAGTCCTGCTAATCTCAAGTGATAAGGATTTTGTGGTTTAAATACTTGCAGAAATTCTGGATTATAGAGTTATTTACTGTAGAGCACTTCATACTCTTTTAAAATAGTAAAGTGTATTGGGTGTCTCTGCAGGGATAGAATATGAACATTTCTCCAGTTTATTTGATCATGGTACTCCCTCTTTCTCTCCCCCACACCTTTTTTTGCTCTGTCTCTGTCTCTGCATGTACATGTCTGTGTATGTGTGCATGTGTGTGTGTGTTTTTTATTCTGTGCCCTTGTCCAGTAGAACTCATTTTGGAAAACGACACTTTATCTTTTTATATTCTCATCTAACACTCATATAAGTCTGCTGCATTGCCTCTTAGCAACATCCCTGCTGGTGTTCTGAAGGTCAAAATATAATATTGTGCCAGACACAAACATGTTCTTCCTATTTTCTAGACTTTAAAGGATTACTAGAGTTTTTCTTTTGAACTGCCTACAGTGAGTTAATCATGAACATCTTAGAATATTTTTTAAGGGAAAACTTTCTCAAAGTAACAGAGCGGTTTGAAATTTAAAAAATAGGAACAAATAACAAGAAAAAAAGTGACAGTTGAAATCAATTGCAAATATTTACTTTCCCACAGTCTTTCATCTCCAATTTGAAAGAATTCTGTTTTGTACATTAATAAAAATGTCTCCCCTGTCTGATTCAAGCTCACTTTCAGGTAATGCTTGTACAGTGTTCATAACCAGAAAGATACGTTCATAACCATAACTATTCATGTTGTATAGGCAAAGATAACGTTGCCTGAAAGCAAATGTATCTTTTTGAAGGATAAAGGGAATGGCAATGGCCAAGGCCGGCTAACAGAACATGCTACCCATGGTTGTGAGTTGTAAAATGCCTACATAGACAATCAAGAATCCATATGGAATTTTTTTTGAAATCCAGGTCTAGCTAGGAATTAAAAACAACAAAACAACAACAACAACACACCTTTGGTCTAAACTGTTGTTTTTATAGCCATCCCCCAAAAAGTTCACTCACATATTCCTGCAAAACCTCAAATACAAATGAACATTTCTAAAGCATGTGAACAGTTTCGTGGCAAGACCCGTGCGATGCTAGCAGGCATGCTTAGTCACCCTGCTGTCCTGAACTCTGAGTGAGTCATGGAGCCCGAGGGATCTATCTAAACTAGGGCTTCATAACTAAAGCAGATGGCAGGCCTATTTGTACGTGGCAGTTTGGGGATAATAATTCAGTTCTTAACAGAGAATAAAGATGGATTTAATAAATTTAGTAAAGCCTGTAATTAAACAAGTTAAAGGTCTTTAAAACTATCCAATAACTGATTGTATTTTTCTAGTTTGTTCTCTCAAACTAAATTTGACCTGTCAGGCGACACAGCTCCATGTACATTGGATTATTGAAGGGAGGCAGCAAAATCATTCTGAAGCATAGAGCTTGGATCGCACAGTCTTGAAGGAAAGCAAAAAAGGGACTAGAGACTGCCCGGTAATATTTCAGTTAATTTTATTTTGTCTTCAAAGCAGCAGTGTGAGTTTAGAAATGCCGTGTTCTGCTCTTTCTTCACATTATTGGGAACTTATGATTTTTAAAAGATTTAAGACATGAATTATAAAGGTGCTTCACTTTTTTTTTTTTTAACAGCAGGTACTTGGTTGTTTAGATTTAATTGCTTAAGCATATTTTGTGAGGAAAAAATTAGAAGTTTAACATTTGTATGTATTGGTTCACCAATATCATATTTCTCTTCTAGTCACTCCCAGGGATCTTTTTCTGATAACCTAAAAAAACTTAAACACTACCTGAAACTTAAGCCCTACCTCAGACCCTATGCTATAGAGCTATTCTTAGTATCTCATTTTTCAGAAGACGTAACTGAAGCAAGCAGGTAGTAAGAAATTCACCCAGCATTGCCCAGTTAGTGTGGAGCAGAGCTGGGATTTGAATTTGAGTGCTTTGTCCTTAGAGCCTGCGCTCTTAGTCTTGATGCCTGGGGTCTTCTGGATAGGGTCTTCCTACAGTATAGAAGAGACTCATTCTGAAACCTCTCTAACTCCTTGAGCCATTTATTTCTCATTAAGTGTGATGGAAAAAAGGAAGCACACATGTAAGTGGTGAAAAATGACATAGTATCAGATGAATTCTGAAAGATGAGATTCCAAATGTTTTGAACCACGGTAACCACCTTAGCTGTGTCTTCTTTCCTTATAGCTATTTTGTAGTGTTCATTCGTGTGCATAAGTGCCACTACATTTGTAAGATGTTAGCCCCATTATATTGTGTTCACATTACATATATAGTAATCAACATGGCTAAGTGGCAAGCTAATGTTGGCCAACCAATTTTCTTTTTCTAATGCTAGAGAAGGAAGGAAGTAAAAGCAAAGATGAAGCACTACATTGGTTTCATTAAGATTATGCTTCTAGAAAAATGTTGTGTTGGTAGAGCAATCAGCTGAATGAATAATTATCTTTAACATCCACAGACAAATAGTGGGTAGGTCAGGCTCACACGCTGTGATATAAAACAGATATTAACTCTGTGGTCAAAGTAAATTCTACATAGCTCCCTCCATTTCTGTAGGTCCCCAGGATTCTTGTCAAGTTTCTTTTCTTAGGGATCTTTCCTTCTCTTAACTGGAGAAATGCCCTCTGATAAATGAATGAACCCTGCAGTCTCCACAATCTGGTTCAAATTATGGTTGTTTATTGTGGATTGAAATGTGCCAGCCTCAGCCCTATTGAAACTCTTCTTTGAATGAATCTCTGGTTCGTGTAGTTGGTACTCTCAGCTAACCAACATCCAGAGTCCCTCCGAGCTTTTATAACATTCTGAACAACATTTACAGTAATTTCATGCCTTTGACTGCAAAATTTGGATGTCTTTTATTTCCACTGCTTCAGCTTAAGAGTTTGAGGACTTTATAACATTCCCATTGTAAGTGCAGAGCTTCAAAAGTATTTATCAACAATGTTAAATGAAGCCACCTGTCACAAAATTAACTGGTGCAAAGCTCATAATTACATTTGATAACATTTTCATCTCTATGAAAAAAAGCAGTGTTTCATCTTGGTAAGTAAGATTTGTATAGACAGTCTTTCTTCCTGGCAAATGTTGCTATCTGTTTCCCAGTATTCATTTTCCCCAAAGTAATAGGCATGCCTCTTGGTTATAATTTCCATCTTCTCTTTAAGCTCTGAGATGTAAGTAGAAGTTGCTCTTTGGGACTCCCAGAAGGGCTGAAAGGAAGCAGTAAGCTAGGAAGTGAAATCTTTGGATTTTCTCTCTCCCTGGGGAGCAGGCTGGTGGCCGGCGATCTAACAGCTATCATGGAGCATTAAGTAATTCTGAAGATGCTAAGGCTTATCTTGACAGAAAAAACCCAAGTCCCCGATGTTCATAGGCAGACCTATGAACCCAGTAGTGCCCCCACAGGCAGACAAGCGACCTCATCAAGCAGCTCTCTGACACCACAGCCAGGTAAATCCACAAAGATGGGAAAAAACCAGCCCAAAAAAGGTGAAACCACCAAAGACCAGAACACCTCTTCTCTTTCAAGGGATCACAACTCCTCAACAACACAGGATCACAACTTGACCGAAAAGGGGTGCGAAGAATTGAAGGAAATAGGATTCAGAAGGTGGATAATAACAAACTTCTCAGAGCTAAAGGAACACGTTCTAACTCAATGCAAAGAAACCAAAAACCTTGAAAAAAGGTTAGACGAAATGCTAACTAGAATAACCAGCTTACAGAAGAACATAAATGACTTGATGGAGTTGAAGAACACAGCACGAGAACTACGTGAAGCAAACACAAGTTTTAATAGCTGAATCGATCAAGCAGAAGAAAGGATATCAGAAATTGAAGATCAACTCAATGAAGTAAAAAGAGAAGGCAATACAAGAGGAAAAAAGAGTGAAAAGAAACAAACAAAGCCTCCAAGAAATATGGGATTATGTGAAAAACCTAATCTACGCTTGATTGGTGTACCTGAATATGACGGGGAGAATGAATCCAAGCTGGCAAACACATTCTAGGATATTATCCAGGAGAACTTCCCAAGCTTAGCAAGGCAGTCCAAATTTCAAATTCAAGAAATACAGAGAACTCCACAAAGATATTCCTCAAGAGGAGCAACCCCAAGGCACATAATTGTCAGATTCATCAGGGTCGAAATGAAGGAAAAAATTCTAAGGGCAGCCAGAGAGAAAGGTCAGGTCATCCACAGAGGGAAGCCAATCAGACTCACAGCAGATCTCTCAGCAGAAACTCTACAAGCCAGAAGAGAGTGGGGGCCAATATTCAACATCCTTAAGGAAAAGAACTTTCAACCCAGAATCTCATATCCAGCCAAACTAAGCTTCATAAGTGAAGGAGAAATAAAATCCTTTACGGACAAGCAATTATTGAGAGATTTTGTCACCACCAGACCTGCCCTACAAGAGCTCTTGAAAGAAACACTAAGCATGGAAAGGAATAAAGTACCAGTCACTGCAAAAGCAAACCAGTTGGCAAAGACCAAAAATGCAATGAAGAAAATGAGTCAACTAATGAGAAAGAAAACCAGCCAGTAACAAAATGGCAGGATGAAATTCACACATAACAATATTAACATTGAATGTAAATGGCCTAAACGCCCCAATCAAAAGACACAGACTGGCAAAAAAAATTTTTGCAATCTACCCATCTGACAAAGGGTTAATATCCAGAATCTACCAAAACTAAAACAGATATACAAGAAAAAAACAACCCCAATCAAAATTGGGCAAAGGATATATGAAGTCAACAAACATATGACAAAATGGTCATTGTCACTGGTCATTAGAGAAATGCAAATCAAAACTACACTGAGATATCATCTCATGCCAGTTAGAATGGTGATCATTAAAAAATTCGGGAGACAACAGATGCTGGAGAGGATGTGGAGAAATAGGAACACTCTTACACAGTTGGTGGGAGTGTAAATTAGTTCAACCATTGTGGAAGACAGTGTGGCGATTTCTCAAGGATCTAGAAATAGAAATTCCATTTGACCCAGCAATCCCACTATTGGTTATATATCCAAAGAACTATAAATCGTTCTACTATAAAGACTCATGCACACGTATGTTCATTGCAGCCCTGTGTATAATAGCAAAGACCTGGAACCAACCCAAATGCCCATCAATGATAGACTGGACAAAGAAAATGTGGTACATATACACCATGGAATACTACACAGCCATAAAAAACGATGAGTTTGTGTCCTTTGTAGGGACTTGGATGAATCTGGAAACCATCATTCTCAGCAAACTGACCCAAGAACAGAAAGCCAAACACCATATGTTCTCACTCATACATGGGTGTTGAACAACAAGGACATGTGGACTCAGAGAGGAGCATCACACACAGGGGACAGTTGGGGGGTAGGGGAGAGACAATGGGGACTAGGGAGGGATGGGAGGGGGGAGGGATAACATGGGGAGAAATGCCAGATATAGTATGCACCTAAAGTAAAATAAATAAATAATTAAAAAAAAAATGTGTGACACCTCCCTACCCCGTTCTCGTTCTCTCACTCCCATTCTCACCATGTGATGTTGTTCTTGCTCCCACTTTGTCTTCAGCCATGATTGGAAGCTTCCTGAGGCCTCCCTAGAAGCTGATGCCACTATGCTTCCTGTACAGCCTGCAGAAACATGAGCCAATTAAAATTCTTTTCTTATAAATTTCCCAGTCTCAAGTGTGTGTTTATAGCAATGCAAGAATAATCTAACACACCCACTTTATCTTCATCTTTTTTTTCCTGACTAATGCATGAGTGAACTTCAAGCTCTGTCACCAGGTTAAAAGAATATAACCATACAGAAACCACCTCGCCAGCTCTCACAATTGCAGAAGGCCAATCCCTGACACAAGTTCCTTCACATTATAGGTTGCTCAAGTTGTTCTACTTTTTAATTGCATCTTAACTGATACAATGCACCCTTCCAAAATAGTTTGAAATTGAAGAGGAATAAATAAATGTAAGATGTGCCAATTAGGGATAAAGTGCCCAAAATAAAATATAACTAGACAGAGTGGAAAAGCAGGAATCCTATGTATCATTTTTCATTTTCCTACTTGATTATTTAATTCAACAAATATTTATTGGATGATAAATAAATGTAAGATACTGTGCTATGCACTAAAATTAAAATGATGGGCAGTAGATTTAATCTTTCCAATCTGGTATTTATTGTGCTGGGTATTGGGCATACAATAATGTACAGAACAAATGCCCCTCCCTGCCATGGAGGCATTCTAATTCTCAACCAATATTCTAGTTTATTGAGGCATTCAGTAAATATCTACAGGCTTGGCGAGTTGGCTCATGCCTGTAATCCCAGCACTTTGGGAGGCCGAGGCTGGTGGATCACCTGAGGTCAGAAGTTCAAGACAAGCCTGGCCAACAAGGCGAAACCCTGTCTCTACTAAAAATATAAAAATTAGCCACACTTGGTGGCATGGGCCTGGAATTCCAGCTATTGGGAAGGTTGAGGCAGGAGAATTGCTTGAACCTGGGAGGCGGAGGTTGCAGTGAGCCGAGATCATGCTATTTCACTCCAGCCTGAGCAAAGAGAGTGAAACTGTCTCAAAAAAAGAAAAAAGAAAGAAAGAAAGAGAAAAACTACATATTATATGTAATATGCACATATCAGACTAAATGAAATAAAGAAAATCAAGTAGAAGAAATGAACCCTACATTGCATGATATTAGCAAGGATTTGGAGACAATATGTGCAAAGGTCCTGACTCAAGGTAGACCTTCCAAAAACTATAGCTGTTGTTTTCATTAGAATTGTGGCAGAGAGATAAAAAGGAAGAGGAAGATATGATAAAAATCCATAGAGGAGGAATCATTAGAATTCAGTAACTGATTACTTGTGTTGAATTCTGGCCTCTACAATATGAGGAAATTAAATACATAAACAAAAGGCATTATTCTCCATATTGATGAGAGAGTAAAAGAAAAACTTTATTGGGAGAGCCAGACAAGATAAGGCAGCCTGAAATGTGACAGGTAAGAATGTAAATGACCATAAGGGGGAACAGGAGAGCATCCATATGGTAAAACCCTGTGTATGTTGCTGAATCTGTTATCTGTGGAGAGCTCTAATAGGAGAATTAAATAATGTAAAAATTGATTGATTTAGTCCCTTTTGCTTAGACGGACACAGCTGCAATCCTGTATCACTTTGTGATTATCTGATTCTCAGTCAGTAGTTTCTGCTGGTTCCTGGACCAGACCACAAAGGAAATAGGCAGCCTGGGTGTGATGGGGCCCAACTGAACAGTCGATCATTTTAGCTACTGGTCCCCACTAGCGTGGAACTGGAGGTGGATACCAAGCCTTCCATCTGCTGAGTAAGCCTCCCTGAAGCCCCTGCACACCCCAAGATTGCCATTCCCATTTGCCCTCCATGATTAAACACCCCAAACAAGGTAAAGATCTGATTATTATCTTCAAGACATGTTTATAATTTCCAGTGAAGAAAACTGAATAGTACGTTCCATATTGTTAGGGTCATTAAAGAAAAAGTTTAGCGGTTAATAAGGCCAATTGAGATGTAATGGGCTTCATTTCAGCTGGAAATAATAATCCCACCTTGAATAATTGCACACAGCTGCAAGTCACTGATCATTTGTGTGAATGATCCATGCTGAAGAATTAGTGAGGTGCTGCAGAGAAGGTGAGAAGGCAGTTCCAGCAGAGACTGTGTGGAGGTGAGGAGTGCTGTGTCTGACCACATGGTCACCATGACCTCAGGTGACTGCAGAGGATGCTTCAGCTTAGCTGGGTGAGTGAGACATCCTTGATTGTCTTCACATTTTTACTGTATTATGTGGAAACCAATTCTTTAGCTTTCTAACGAGAGAAATATTGATGTTCCAACAACATTTTCTTGCAGAAAACAATCTATGAAAAGGTTAAGATGAAAACACAAGATCTTTTGATTTGAAGCAATGAGGAAGCACACTATTAAAAAAAATTTAGATAATAACACATTGACATATAAACAAAAGCTATTTTTTTTTAAATCCTGGTGTATTCCAGAAATGTCAGAAGTCCTGACATCCTATTTTGGTAAAGAAGTAATGGAAGACTAAACACATTTGAAACATGGACATAATTTGAAATTAAGATTTTCAACAGGAAATTCTAGAAGCTTATGGGCGAATGAATGCATAGAAAGGGTAAGCCTCTTTTCTAAGCTAAATTGAGAGACTAAGCACAGTATTTTTTAGGAAAGCCTTGCTTGACACCATGACCCAGGATCACCTCCACCAAAACATTTATAATCCTCAGATACTGCTCTCTGAAGGCAATATCCAAACTTATTTAACATCTTGTCCTTGGAATCTGTAGCAGTGATTGGCTTAAAGCAGATAGAATGATAAAATACTTACTTTTTTTTTTTTTAAATTTTACTTTAAGTTCTGGGATACACGTGCAAAACGTGTAGGTTTGTTGCATAGGTATACATGTGCCATGGTGGTTGGCTGCACTTGTCAACCTGTCATCTAGGTTTTATGCCCTGCATTAAGTATTTGTCCTAATGCCCTCCCTCCCCTTATCCCCCACCCCCCGACAGGCCCCAGTGTGTGATGTTCCTGTCCTGTGTCTCATTGTTCAACTCCCACTTATGAGTGAGAACATACAGCGTTTGGTCTTCTGTTCCTGTGTTAGTTTGCTGAGAATGATCGTTTCCAGCTTCATTCATGTCCCTGCAAAGGACATGAACTCATTATTTTTTAAGGCTGCATAGTATTCCATGGTGTAGATGTGCCATATTTTCTTCACTCAGTCTATCATTGATGGGCATTTGGTTGGTTTGAAGTCTTTGCTATTGTAAATAGTGCTGCAATAAACATATGTGTGCATGTGTGTTTATGATGGAATGATTTATAATCCTTTGGATATATACCCAGTCATGGGATTGCTGGGTCAAATGGTATTTCTGGTTCTAGATCCTTGAGGTATCACCATACTGTCTTCCACAATGATTGAACGGTGTAAACCGTTCACTCCCAACAGTGTAAAAACATTTCTATTTCTCCATAGCCTCTCCAGCATCGATTGTTTTCTGACTTTTTAATGATTGCCATTTTAACTGGCATGAGATGGTATCTCATTGTGGGTTTGATTTACACTTCTCTAATGACCAGTGATGATGAGCTTTTTTCATATGTTTGTTGGCTGCATAAATGTCTTCTTTTGAGGAGTGTTTTCATATCCCAGGTGCTGTTCTAGACTTTTCACCTGCATCTATTCATGTAGTCCTCACAACATTCATATTTGATAGGTGCTATATGATTTCTATTTTGCAGATGCAGAAATATAGGCACAGTGAAGTTACACAATTATGTGCCCCTGGCTCAGGGGCACATAATTCATAAAGTGACAACCAGAGGTTTGCTTTTAGAAGCGAGGTACCTACCAGCATATTGTACCACTTATTTAAAATGGTTATCCTAGAAAAGCAATATCTTTAAAACTATGTGAGAAAATGCCCATTTGTGAGAGTTACACTTAAAATGATGTCTTCTTGTCACTTTTAAACTGAGAAGACATCTGTGCTACAGATGCTCAAGGGAGGGTTTGGATAATCTTTTATGCCAGAGAATATTGGGATACCAGAGGAGGTATGGATTCTTATTATTGACTAAACATAAAATAAAGTTGCTTATGGATATGGTTGGATATGAAATGCTTGTGAAAAAGAACAAAAATTTCATGTGAAAGACTTCCTTTTAACTTCTTAGTTTTAGTAACCACCATTGATAGGAGCACCATTTAGCAAATTTCTACAGAGTTTTAAGATCAGCAGAGATAACCTGTGAAGCTTTTTCTTTATCAACACTTTGTCTGCATGACCATTATTACTTTTGATATTCACAACAGCCCTACTGTGCAAGGATTGATATTTCCTATTTTAGTGTATAAATGAAAACCTTGAATATTTGACTGACCTGCTAAACTTAGGCAGAGTAAAAGGCAAAACCAGGACAGTATTTGAAACCAGAAATTAGGAATTAAAAGTTCAATGCCATTTTCACTTTGCTTCATTTTCTAACGACTTGGACATTTTATAGACAAAATCAGAATAAATTTGTCCAATATAAATGATGTAGAAAGATCAACTGTTACAGTTCGTTTAGGACCTAAGAGGTTCTCTTGATGTGGGACTCTCATTTCTTAACCTTAGAAAATTCCCTGAAAACTGAGATGAATGCATCACCTTCTGTAAACTTGATTGTTTACATGACATAAGAAACAATATACACCATGGAATGCTATGCAGCCATAAAAAAGGATGACTTCATGTCCTTTGCAGGGACGTGGATGAAGTTAAGTTGGAAACCATCATTCTCAGCAAACTGACACAAGAACAGAAAACCAAACACTGCATATTCTCACTTATAAATGGGTGTTTAACAATGGGAACACATGGACACAGGGAGGGGAGCATCACAAACTGGGGCCTGCTGGGGGTGTGGGGCTAGGGGAAGGATAGCAGTGGGTGGGGGGATTGGGGATGGATAACATTAGGAGAAACACCTAATATAGATGACGGGGATGGATGCAGCAAACCACCACCATGGCATGTGTATACCTATGTATCAAATTGGCACAATCTGTACATGTTCCCCAGAACTTAAAGTATGAAAAAAAAAAAACAGAATAGAAATACAGGAAGGTTCAAAGTAAAAAAAAAAAAAATTAAAAGATGTATTACGTACTGAAAAAAAAGAAACAAAACAAAACAGTTGTTGGTTGTAATGGCCATGGGTATACACTAAGAAAAACCGTGAAAAGATTAGCTTGTTATTAGGTGGGTTGTGACTGAGCATGAATTAATAAGTAGATGAGAATATTATTATTCCCAATAAAAGCCCGAAGAAATAAAGATGGCAGAGTGTAAATATTCCCTTTTCAACTGATTGTAAACACAGGATCATAAAGGCTAGGAGAATGGAAAAGCTTTAAGTGAAGGGAAGGTAATGACTAGTGAGGTTTGAAATATTATTCAGAGACAGGTAAGATATTTTTTCCTGATTATTTAATGGAAGTCTGATGAAGCTTGGAATGAAACCACTTTTTTAGAATTGAATTGAAAGGATGAATGCAATTCTATATTTATATTTGTATGGAGTTGGAGAATTAACATTACAACTCTTTTAAAATATAAGCTAACATTGTTTGTAAGCCTACCCTGTCCCAGGCACAGTAAATGTTTCAAATTTAATTTTCACCGCAACTTTCTGAAAAAAATTCTTAGTTCCATTTATATTACACATGGAGAAACAGGCAAGTCTATGGCAAAACTTTAATACAACTTAAGACAATTAGTTCTAGATTCCATGTGGTTAATTTCTATGCTGCATCCAGTCAAGAGTGTGGCGGGAAGTGATGGTACATCTGTTTATGGATAGCTCTCTATTTGAAATAGAGTGGGCAGATAGACATGAGTAGGCAAGGAAGTCTCCTGGGAAAAGAAGCCTTGGAGACATTGTCTATTGATAGCAGTGTTTATTCACAGTAAAAAAGGCAACGCGCTATACTGGCTACCTTCGGCCTTGTGGTTGGGTTTTCTTTTAAGTCTTAAAAAAGTCTTATTAGGCCCTAGTCAGAGATAACCACCACACTAGGGATTTTTTCCCACCAATGAACATGCACACTCTTCTAAAAACTCGCCCTTGAGTAGTCTTTTGCTCATTATAACAGTAAAAAATACACCCCTGGGTGGAGATTTTAGATGCTAATGGGACATACGACATGTGTAGTAGCATGTACAACCACAGAACATGTGTGCCCAAAGAGACTTCCCAAAACAATCCTTACTATACATCTCTTAACTAAATTCTTTCTTCCAAATTAAACAAAATCTGAAAATTACCACACTTCCCAATAACAAAATCACTTCCAAACTGCATAAAAAGTAAGAGAGAGGGAAGAAGCAGAAGGAGGAGGAAGGTTAGGGGTCAAATCTTGGAAGAAATACTGACTGGTGCATTGTTAATGGGAATCTTGAATGTATTATTCTCCCTTTCTCTTTGTGTGTTCATATCAGGTAGGATCCTACCTTCTACAGCAGTCTTCTAGCTTCCTTTACCTTCATCTCTTTAAAATACCTAAATGAGATTTGAAGGAAAGAAAATGTCAGATCTGTATAGCAATTCCTGTCCCCTCTATAAACACAGTTTTCCTGAGGAAATCCATGGTTCATACTGTACCTTATTTCTTTTTTCAATGAAATTTTGTTGAGGTAGATTTTTTATTATTGGAATATGGTAGAGGGTTAATGTCTAATTTATTATAGGAATGCTCCTTTAGAAAGATTCTTTATATTTGATATTCAAGATGGAGATAAGTGTTCTCTGTGATTACTTATACTGAGAGCTACAGGTGTCAGATTATTTTTTATAGAATATAAAAAACAGAGTATGCTTCAACTATGCAGTCACAAACTTTAAGAAAAGTATTCATTCTTGGTCTTTTCTGTTCAGAATATTTTAATAGGCTTTTTAAATAGGGATGGATTATTTCAGTATTTTCCAATGACAGTGAAGTATCTTCTTTATTCTGAAAAAAAGAAAAATACTGACATTTGGGTACTAGGAGTACATCTGATAAGTATTCCAAACCATTAATTTCATGTTTTAAAGCTTACATAGGATTGGCACTTGTGGGTATAGAGGAGAAAGTAGAAGCTTTAGAGTTAGATATATTTGAATTTTTCTTAGCTGTGTCATTGGTTAAATCTCTCTTACTTTTCTTATCAATAAAATGGGTAAAATACCAACCTATGTAACTTATAATAATGTGATAATTAAATCACGGAACTAAAAAAGTCTAATATATAGTAAACAAATAGTAGGCATATATTTATTACATTGACATCCTGTCAATGTGTTTTGTAAAAGCTCTAGACTTCCTAATGGGAAAAAATAAAGCGAAAACCGATTATTATTAGTAAGGATACGTTTATCAAAGTTTTCCCTGGCTCTGAATTCAAATACGTCTGCTTACACAGACCATCAATTTGAATGTGCGATTCCATTCTTAGACAAATGCTAATACGTTGAAAGAAAATATGGTGCTTATAGGTTTCATTCAAATAGACTTTAAGTCAAACCTTACTTATATCATTACAAGTCCTGCCAGAGCCCAAGATTTTCAATTGCTTCTTAAGAGCTAGTCAGGAAATATTCTCTGGAAATAAACCACATGAACCTAGAGATGGCTGCTTTAATGTTCTAGTAATTAAAAATTAAGGCTGGGAAATTCAATTTTTTTTCAGCAGTTAAAATATAAGCTCCTAGATTAAAATTAATAAGTGTTGGCACTTGATCATTTCTCTTCTTGCAAGTGTTTCTCAAGTGTATCTGAACAAGGCAATAGGGATCTAGGAGCAATAAGGAAGGATTAATTTTTTTTTTCTGGTGTGCTTTAATGTTATTACCCTTAAGTACTCAGACAAAGAAAATACATGGCCTTGTATATGCTTGTTTTTCCATTTATGTGAATCACCTGGAAATTCTCTCAAAGTACAATTATTACTAATAAATTATATAATTCAGATTTCCTTCTTTTAAGGGAGATGGTAAATTCCTAAGGGCAATTACAAGAAATGAAATAATGGTTGCCCTTTCGAACTTTTCTTTTTTTGTGTTCCCATTCCTTCTGCTTTTATATTTGTTCTTCTACATCTTCATTAGAGGCATTTATTGTAATTGGACATTTTTAATTAACATGAAGCTCTCAGAAGCCTTTGCTGCAGGCACAAGAAAGAAAATGTTAATTTTCAGGCTGAGGAACAGTATTTTTAAATTATAGAGTGATTTTATGGCCTTCCCAACCATGACAGCTAGGAAAAGTTACTAAGATTGGAAAAAACTTAAAACATGTTATGTATTTTAAAGCATTATGTTTGCATATATTCAAAATGATAGATATATTTCTTATGTTACCCCATAAATCGATACTTATATGTAGAAGATGGCTTAAAGCTTTATTAACTCAATTTTATAACGTGCTAAAGAATGCCAACCCACCCCATGGAAAAGGTAGCAGTTTACTCAATAACCCACGATGCCAAATGATTGTGTTGACCAGCTCTGAAGCAGATTATATCTCTAGCTTCCATCATTTATTAACCGCCTTAGTCTCAGTTCTTGCCAGAGTGGTCTATTTGCAGTTCCTGGAACTTGTCGTATTTTCTCCAGCTTTTAGTTTTTCTTTTGCATATGCTTTTGGATGTGTTGTTCTCCCTACTAGAAACATTCTTTCCCATTCAGTGAAATGTCCACATTCCCTGGCTAATAGGTGCATAAATGATTCAATCATCCATTCATTCTTTGGGCATTCAAGTACAATCCAGCACTAGTGTGTGTACAGAGTGTGGGCAGGACAGGGGTATATACAGTGAACGAGATACTCATGGCTCCTCCCCTAGTGGATTTACAACTCTGACAGAGAATCTTTCTACATTCTTTTTCTTTCCTGTGTTCCTTCTTAGCTTTACTCCTGATGGGAAGAGTTTGTTAGTCTAAAATCTTTGATCTTAAGCTTAGAAAGACACACAATAGTCACAGACAAAAGGCTTTTTTGCCTCATAGATTAATTTACCTAAGAAACCAATGAGCCAACAACTGTAAGGGCCTCCTCATCTTCTTCACAAGAGGAGCCAGGGGAACAAGGCCATTCCTGCCTTGACCACTGTCACCTTTGTGAAGCAGGAACACTGCGTTGGTGACACAGGAATAAAAAGCAAGTGTGGAAGAAAGAGGATAGAGGAAAATGTCAGATGCTCATCTGGTCTGAGTTAGAAGTCTTTCCATTTTGCACTCACTATAATATATTGTAATTACCTGTCCCTTTGTCCATTTTTCCTAGTAGGTTCTACATTCCCAACCAACCTTTATGTTCTCAGAAACTGATCTGGAGCTTAGCACATAGCGAACACTCAATAAATATAACTAATGGATGATACAGAGCAGCCATTATCTATGAAGGTAACATGCTGCACAGCCACAGAGGCACCATTTACATAGATTATATTGTGAATGGGATTCTGCATTTGCACAACCATATGTTGTGACTCTGGAAATGAACTAATAATGTTACTATCTAATGAATGATTTTCTGTGGTAGTAAGTATAACTTAAAGTACTTAAATGAATAACACAAAAATGATTCAGACATATATAAGGAAAACTACAATAAGCAAAACAAATAATGTGCAAGACACTATAGAAAAGAGATGAACTGCGATGTGCTGAGCTGGGAGGACTTCATAAATGAGTTGATATTGGCCAGAAGTGGTGGCTTGTGCTTGTAATCCCAGCACTTTGGAAGGCCAAGGCAGACAGATCGTAAGGTCAAGAGATGGAGACCATCTTGGCCAATGTGGCGAACCCCGTCTCTACTAAAAATACAAAAAGTGACTGGGCGTAGTGGCATGTGTCTGTAGTCCCAGCTACTTGGGAGGCTGAGGCAGGAGGTGGAGGTTGCAGTGAGCCGAGATGGAGCCACTGCACTCGGCTTGGTGATAGAGTGAGACTCTGTCTCAAAAAAAAAAAAAAAAGGGTTGATATTTAGGCAGAATTTTGAAGAACATTATAGGAAAAGGTAACAGTATGTCCCAAAGCATGTAATCATTAAACGCCACAGCAGGTTCTGAGAACTGTAACTAGTATCATGTAGATGGGGAGCAGGAAAAATTAGAGTAATAATGGGAAACACAGCTATTTAGAAAGACAGAAAACTTCATGAAGGACCCTATATAAATAACATGGAAAAAGGGCTTGTACGTAATTCTAAAAAACAAAAAGTCGTTGGAGAATGTATTGTGGTTTTAAAACAAATACTCTAGCAAGGATATGGGAAATAGGTTATCAGTATATAGATATGTATGTGTGCATAAATGTGTATGCACACATTTTAAAAATCAGCTTTATTGAGGTGTAATTTACATACAGTAAAATTAATTCATTTTAAGTGCACAACGCAATGAGTGTTGACTACATTATACATATCCAGCCTCTGGCAACCACGGATTTGCTTTCCATGCTACAGGTTTGCCCTTCTAGTATTTGACATAAATGGAATTATACAATATACACATTTTGTGTTTGGCTTCTTCCACTTAGCATAATGCTTCTGAGACTCATCCATGTTTTCTGTGGGTCAGCAGTTTGTTCCTTTATATTGCTGAGCAGTATTCCACTGTATGAGTATACTGCAATTGTTGATATCTGTTCACCAGCTGATGGACATTTAGGTTGTTTCTAGTTTGGGGTGTTGTGACTAAAGCTGTTATGAATATTCAAATATAAGACTTTGTGTGGGCATATGTTTTTTATTTTCTTTTGGGAAAATACCTAGGAGTAGAATTGATAGGTCATAGTATCAGTGTGTGTTTAACTTTACAAGAAACTGCTCAACTTTTCTAAAATGGCTGTATTATGTTTTGTTTCTATCATCAGTGTATGAGAGTTTTAGTTGCTCCACATCCTCACCAACACTTGGTTTTGTCAGTCTTTTTAATTTTAGCTATTCTGGTATGTGCATAGTGGTATTTTGTTGTGTTTTTAACTTTTACTTTTCTAATGACTAATGACATTTTTGAACTCTTCAGATGCTAATGTGTCATTCCTGTATCTTCTTTTATAAAGTGTCTATCCAAATCTTTATGGTCATTAAAAAAATTGGGTTGTCTTTATTTTCCAGTTAAAAGAGAAAACAATATATTTTAGAAACAAGTTCTTTATCAAAATATATATTTTGTAAATATTTTTTCCTAATGTACTTTTTCCATTTTCTTGATGTCTTTTGAAGTACATGTTTTTAAAATTTTGATAAAATTCAGTTTATTAGGTTTTTTTTTTATGGTTCTTTGTATTCTAAGAAAAATGATATAACCCAAGGTTACAGATCTCTATGTTTTCTTCTAGGTGGTTGATAGTTTGGTTCTTAAATTTAAAAATGATCCTTTTTTTTTTTGAAATGGAGTCTTGCTCTGCTGCCCAGGCTGGAGTGTAGTGACACAATCTCAGCCCATTGCAACCTCTGTCTCCCAGGTTCAAGGAATTCTCCTGCCCCAGCCTCCCAAGTAGTTAGGATTACAAGCATGCCCCACCCCGCCCAGCTAAGTTTTGTATGTTTTAGTGGAGATGGAGTTTCCCAGGTTGACCAGACTGGTCTTGGAACTCCTGACCTTGGGTGATCCACCTACTCAGCCTCCCAAAGTGCTGGAATTACAGGCGTGAGCCACCGTGCCTGGCCTTAAAAGTATGATACATTTTGAGTTAACTTATTTATAATGTGTGAAATAAGGGGCAAGGTACTTTTTAGTCTTCTTTTTCACAATCACTCTGGCTAGAGGTTTATCCACTTTATTACTTTAACTGAACAGTCAGCTTTCTGTTTTATTGATGTTCTCTAAATTTTAAATGTTTTATTTCATTGATTTCTACTCTTTCTAATTTCTCTTGTGCTTTATTTGGGTTTAATTTGCTCTTCTTTTTCTGTTTCTTAATGTGGAAGTTTAGTTCCTTGACTGTAGAGCACTCTTATTTAATAAAATAAGAATTCAATACTTGAAATTTTCTGCTAAGTACTGCTTTAGTGGCAGTCACACAAATTTTATGTTGTTTTCTTTTTCATTCAATTAAAAATATATTCAAATTTTATGTCTGATATCTTTTTTGACATGTATGTTATTTGGAGTTGTGTTGCTTAATTTTCAAATTGTTAAGCATTTGTAAGATATATTTCTGTTATTCCTATCTGATTAAATTCTGTTGTGTTCAGAGTGTATACTTCGCAGGATTTCAATTTTATTTTAACAATGAGTGAGAATGTTATGTAACTCACAATGTGTTCTATTTTGGTAAATGTTTTCTGTACACTTGAGAACAGTGGATGGTCTTAAATTGTTCAGTGAAATGTTTTATAAATGTCAAGTAGGCCAAGTTGGTTGATAGTGTTCAGGTCTTCAGTAACCTTACTGATTTTATTTCTGCTAGTTCTATCAGTTGCTGAGAGAGGACTTTTGAAATCTTAAGCTGTAATTGGTAAATGTGTCAATTTCTTTTTTTTGGTTTGATCAGTTTTTTGCTTTATCTCTTTTGAAGTTCAACCAATGTCAGCAAATATTTAGGGTTTGTGTGAGTTCTTTGTTATAAAATGTGCCTCTGTATATCTGATAATATTTCTTATTCTTAAATCTACTTTGAAAATAATATACCCATTCCAGCTTTTCTGCGGGGGCTTGGGGTTGCATGCTGTCACTTTTTCTATCATTTTTGCTTTTAACCTATGTGTCTCTTTATAGTTAAAGACAGTTTTTTGTTGGCAACATGTCATGGCGTCTTTTTAACCAATCTGACTGTCTATGCCTTTTTGGGGGGAATGTTTATACCATTTACAGTTTGTGTATTTATTTTTATCTTTGAGTTTTAAATTACCATCTTGTTACTAATTTTTATTTGGCCAATCTCCTATAATCTCCTATTTGTCCCTTTTGTTGTACCCTATGTTTTCTTTTGGATTATATGAAGTTTTTGTTTAATTTTACCTTTAATGCTGGCTTATTAACTGTATGTGTTTTAAATTTTAAGTGGCTTCTTCAGGGTTTATGATATACTTTTTTTTTTCACTTATGGCACTCTACCTTTAAAAACATGCTATTTCACATGTAGTGTAAGAATCTTTAAATGGCAAACCTGTTTTTTATGTTATTGTTGTCATACATGCTATTTTTATCTATGCTATATACCCTATAATACATTGGTCTTATTTTCCTTCAACCCATCAGTTATCTATTAAAGGAATTAAATAAATTGGAAAGAATGTCTTTCATATTTATCTACCTACTTAATATTTCCAGTGTACTTCATTCCTTTGAAAAAGCTGGTATCATTTTTTTTTAATACCTAAAGAACTTCCTTTAAACTTTCTTTTATTGTAGATCTGCTAGCAATAACTTATCTTTGTTTTGGCTTGTCTTAGGAAAAAACCCTTTATTTCCACTTAATTTTTGAAATAAATTCTTGCTAGGTAAAGAATTCTAGCTTGAAAGTTTATTCTTTTATTACTTTAAGGATGTCACTGAATTTTCTTCTGTCTTGGGTAGTGTCTTAGAGCATTTTGTGTTGCTGTAACAGAATACCTGAGACTGGGTAGTTTATATAAAAAAAAAAGTTTCTTTGACTCACAATTCTAAAGACTGGGAAGTTCAAGATTGGGCATCTTCGTCTGGTGAGGGCCTCAGGCTGCCTCAACTCATGGTAGAAAGCCAAAAGGGAGTTGGTGTGTGCAAAGAGATCACATCATGAGAGAGGAAGCAGATATGAGGAGGTCACCAGGCTCTTTTTAACAACCAGTTCTTGAGGGAAATAACAGAGCAAGAACTCACTCACCCCTTAGTGAGGGCATAAATCTATTGATGAGATATCCACCCTTATCACCCAAACACCTCCACAATGGGGATCAAATTTCAATATGAGTTTGGAGGGGACAAACATCTAAACCATAGCAGGTAGTTTCTGATAAGAAGTCTTAATTTCTCTGTATGTAATATTCCATGCATATAGTCTTTAGGATTTGTTGAGTTTCCTGGAAGTATAGTTTTATAACCCATAATTTTCTCTCTTCTTTTGATTAAATTTTAATAATAGATGTCACTTGATAATGTCCTATAGGACACTGTGTTTGTTTCTTTTTCAGTTTTATTGTCTGTCTGCTTTATTTTAAAGTTTGTATTATGTTTCAAATTCATTGATCTTTTCTTCTGCACTGTCTAATTTGCTCTTAATTGTACCTGTTTTTTTTTTTTTTTTTTTTTAACTGTAGTTCTTTCTAGGTCTATTATATCTTCCATCATATTCATGATTTCCTCTACTTACTTGAGTGTATCTTTCAGGACTTTATGTTTTACTCATCACATTCATGTTTTCTTCTACTTATTTGAACATTTAGGGAATATTTATTAGAGCTATTCAAATGTGTTTGCTCATTCCTTCATCTTGTTATTGGTACCTATGTTTCTATTGATTTTTTTCTTGTTATGTGTCATTTATTTTCCTGCTTAATAATTTTTTATTGAATACTAGGCATGTTTGAATTTTATGTTTTCAGAATTGAGTTTTGTTGTATTATTTATTATTTAAATTATGTTGGGATTTATCTCAGCATATGTTTAATTGGTTTCAGTTTAATGCCTTTCTGGCTTGCTTTCAAGATATGTTAGGGAAGATTGAGAGCAGCCTTTTTGTTTTGTTTGTTTTGTTTTGTTTTGTTTTTAGGCATGCAGCCCAGGGAGATTGTGTGCATAATATAATAGGGCTGTGTTAGTGTTCTTGTGTGGTTAGTGCCTTATTCATTTTGATC
The DNA here is from genome assembly GCA_004027835.1 of Alouatta palliata. Classification (NCBI taxonomy): domain Eukaryota; kingdom Metazoa; phylum Chordata; class Mammalia; order Primates; family Atelidae; genus Alouatta; species Alouatta palliata. The sequence continues at coordinate 23,611 of PVKV010028523.1, forward strand.
TCTCCAAGTCTGAGTGCCTAGCATTTGAAAGCTTCTCTATAGATATCTGTTAAGTGGGAAAACAGATGGATTAACTTGTTGATTTGTTTAGTTAAAGGAAAAGAAGCTGCCTTTGAATTAAACAAAAATTTTTTTTTACTTTTTTTTAATATATATATTTTTTATTGCATTTTAGGTTTGGGGGTACATGTGAAGAACATAAAAGATTGTCGCATAGGTACACACATGGCAGTGTGATTTGCTGCCTTTCTCCCCATCACCTATATCTGGCATTTCTCCCCATGCTATCCCTCCCCAACTCCCCACCCCCTACTGTCCCTCCCCTATTTCCCCCCGACAGACCTCAGTGTGTGATGCTCCCCTCCCTGTGTCCAGGTGTTCGCATTGTTCAACACTCGCCTATGAGTGAGAAGATGCGGTGTTTGATTTTCTGTTCTTGTGTCAGTTTGCTGAGAATGATGGTTTCCAGGTTCATCCATGTCCCTACAGAGGATGCAAACTCATCGTTTTTGATGGCTGCATAATATTCCATGGTGTATATGTGCCACATTTTCCCTGTCCAGTCTTTCATCGATGGGCATTTGGGTTGGTTCCAGGTCTTTGCTATTGTAAACTGTGTTGCAATGAACATTCGTGTGCATGTGTCCTTATAGCAGAATGATTTATAGTCCTTTGGATATATACCCAGTAATGGGATTGCTGGGTCAAATGAAATTTCTATTTCTAGGTCCTTGAGGTATCGCCATGCTGTCTTCCACAATGGTTGAACTAATTTACACTCCCACCAACAGTGTAAAAGCATTCCTATTTCTCCACATCCTCTCCGGCATCTGTTGTCTCCAGATTTTTTAATGATCACCATTCTAACTGGCATGAGATGGTATCTCAATGTAGTTTTGATTTGCGTTTCTCTAATGACCAGTGATGATGAGCATTTTCTCATATATTTGTTGGCTTCATGTATGTCTTCTTTTGTAAAGTGTCTGTTCATATCCTTCGCCCAATTTTGAATGGGCTTGTTTGTTTTTTTCTTGTAAATCTGTTTTAGTTCTTTGCAGATTCTAGATATCAGCCCTTTGTCAGATGGGTAGACTGCAAAAATTTTTTCCCATTCTGTTGGTTGCCAGTTCACTCTAATGACTGTTTCTTTTGCTGTGCAGAAGCTGTGGAGTTTGATTAGGTCCCATTTGTCTATTTTGGCTTTTGTTGCCAATGCTTTTGGTGTTTTGGTCATGAAGTCCTTGCCTATGCCTATGTCCTGAATGGTTT
>PVKV010028524.1:0-24875 GCA_004027835.1 Alouatta palliata
TGGAAACCATCATTCTCAGAAAACTGACCCAAGAACAGAAAGCCAAGCACCATATGTTCTCACTCATAGGTAGGTGTTAAACAACGAGAACACGTGGACTCAGGGAGAGGAGCATCACACACAGGGGACAGTTGGTGGGGGTAGGGGAGAGACAATGGGGGGTGGGGAGGGAGGGGAGGGTGGGGAGGGATAACCTGGGGAGAAATGCCAGATATAGTATGCACCTAAAGTAAAATAAATAAATTATTTAAAAAAAAGAAAAAGAAAAAAATTTTAACCTATAAAATGTGTATTTTAAAGATATAAATACAATAATTCTACTTTTGTGTTGTGACAGAAGGATACATTATTTTATCAATGTTCGGGCATTTTTATTTACACATGATTTTTTTTAGAAAGAATCTTCCATCTTCTTAAGAACAATATTAATTGCCAGATTATTTTTATATTGTATCATGTAAAAGCTTTATAATTAAAACATATTCCTAAAATAATAAGCAAGGCACAGAAAAATAAACTTTACATGTTCTCACTTATTTGTGGGAGCTTAACATTAAAACAACTAAATTCATGGTGACAGAAGAATGATGGCTACCTGAGGCTTTGAAGTGTAGCTGGTGTGGGGATGGGGGAGAATTAAAAAAAAAAGACTGAAATTTTACATAGGCAAGTGGTCTCCAATAGACAGGAAGCACAGTACAAGACTAAAAGCATGGTCACTAGATTGCTTGGTTATGAATTCTAACCTCCCTATTTACTAGCTGAGGGACCTATGTAAGGTACTTAACCTCTCTGTGAATTACTTTCTTATTCCATATAAGGACCTAATACAAGCTCCTAGTTCATTGGATTACTTGAGGATTTGAAGAGACAATACATGAAAAGCTTTCAGAGTAGTACTTATAGAAGGCAAGCCACTGCATAGAATACACTGTAGATGATACCCTCTGTGGGCACTGAGAGTGAATGTTCAATAAATGTTACTTATTATTACTATTATATTAATACATATGTGTTCTCTCATCCTCTTTATTATGAAGCAAAATAAGTCTAAATTACAGAATGCAAAAGAGAATATGGACAAAGAGAAATCTTATCCTAGAAAATATCATTCAAGGGCTCTTGACATCTATTTGTCTCATAAGTTTATAGGAATCAGAAAATATCATTTAACAAAAAAGTAACAAAAAATGGTGAAAGAATACACATTTTACTAATAAATCAATAGTGCATAATATATAGCTCAGGTCTTCAAAAATTGTTATTAAATAAACAAATGAAAAAGGTACGATTTTTCTAAAGAATAAATACTATAGCATGTAAATGTCTAAATTTTCAATTAAAATTTTAGATTATTTCCTTTCATCCTTCTGGATTTTTCCCAGAGTACTATATTTTTTACTTGAAATAAAAAGATTCAGAAAAAGTTAACTCTAAGAAAACCTTAGGCAGTGATAAAACTAAATGAAGTAATGACTGAGGATGATTGAGGACAATTAAGAATTAGTGAATTAAGTGCCAACATATACATATAAATTCTGTTTCTTCAAATTTCCTCTAAAATTTAAATTTACTGTTGAAATTTTTAATTATCTCATGTCACTCATGGCTTTTGAAAATATAGATGCTCAAACTCCATGGATTATTTGAATTGTAAACCTTGTATGATTCAAGAGGCCAGCCTTCAATTATCCCAATAATGCGTCCAATAGCCAAAGGAAATAAATATCCCTGGTTATATACAATGCTATTTAAGCGGAGAAGAGCGATTTAATTATGACACATATCAAGCATTATCAGATTTTACCTGAAACCTAAGTCTTGGTCCTCATTCATTTAGCACACATTTCTTTATATTCTCCTAATGCAGATTATTACTTTTCAGAGCCAACACAATTCTTAATATTAACAAAAGCTGCCATGTGTTAAGGAAGGATGTTTCTAAATATGTACAACTTCTTTCTAGACTAGAAAAAAAGCAGACAAGCAAGCCAACGTTTGAATTCTGCATTCACCTGTTGAAGGACCTTAAGCTAATGATTAAATTTCTCTTAGAATATTTCTTTATCTGTGAAAGGAGAAACATACCACCAGCCAGTGACAAGTGAGATAATTAATGCAATGCTTGATCTTCAATATAACATTAGCTGTTATTATTTCCCGAATGATCATTGCTGATTCAGAAAGTTTAAAGAAAAAGGCCACATACAATACAGTTCTACACATGGACGGACAAGAAATATTTTCTCTTCCCTAGTCTAGTCACCAATACCTGTTTAGTTAGGAAGAGATCGGAGATACCCATGGAATTACCAGGTAGCCCTTTGATCTCTGCCGCTGCTGAATTCTAGCTTCTGTCCTTGGATATATGGTCCTAATAACTATCTTCCAGGTAACTCTCACCAGGGTGAATAAAACATGCATAGACTCTGAGAGTTGGAAGAGTTTCAGAAGGAGACATAGGGTAGTTCCCTGCACTGAGGTGGGAGGACACGTAAATTATCCAAGGCAGATGGCTATCTATCTATTCCTAGTTTTGAAAAATCTCTAAGGATTAAATTTCCCCATATTCCTTGGTTACCTGTTTCAGTGTTTAATCCCTTCTTTATACTTATGTCCATCTTTATGAATAACTGAACGTTTTCTCTTGCTACAATTTAAAAGCATTTCCTTTTATTTGGTCTTCTGTGGAAGTAAAGAACATCTGTTCTGCATCTTCCCTATAATAACCTTTCAAATACTTGAAGACAGTTAAATCACCCCTTCGTCTTCCCTTCTCCAAGTTAAACATTCCTGATCCCACTGAGCCCTCTCTTAGGAGCTAGTCTCCATTCCTTACATCACTTCTGCTGATCTTCACTGGACCTTCTCCAGAGTCTCCACACTCTTGCCAAATTCAAAGACCAAAATCGAACACAGAAAAAATGCCAAATAAAGCAGAGGGATTACTTTTCACTTCTGTATCCCTCTCTTGATAAAACATTCCAAGTGAAGTGGTGTGCTTGCTCTTTTTTCCAAAAATATAATGCTCTTTCTAAGATCCTTTGCTTTGTACTCATGTACGCTATCATCTGTGGTACTTTTGTCCAAGGCTCATATCAGATTTCAGGTGCTTCAAGTAATTCCTGTCAATAAGGATCAAATTTGGAAGTGCACTGCTTCAGAGTATTTTTCTACCATCTATAAAAGCTAAAATAGTAAAGCTGTGAAAACAAAAATCTATGCAATCCATGAAATAACCATCAATACTTTCATCTTGATGACATTTTAAAAACGTTTTTCTCATAATTTGTATGTAGAAATTTATTTTTTTCTAAATCAAGAATGATATAATCTAACAAACTTTGTACGAGTGTTTTATAAGCAAACAAAGCAACAACAAAACAAATAAAAGGCTAAAATGTATGGGAAACTTTATCAACACATTTGTAAAAATGGCAAGTCCCAGTACCTTTTAAATCTAATTTGAATTCTATAATTTAAATTTGTACTCTATAACACTAAACATTACAAACACATTTTCTGAAAGCTGCATTCGTTTAAATACTTGAATGTATTTATCTAGTGATACATTTCTGAGGGTTTTCAGGGTGCCAATAACTCAAATATTTTACTTTGACCTATTATAAATAATAATATTTGGAACCAGCTACAATTTCTCACTTTTTTCTTTTTCTATTTACTTTCATGAAGATACCTAATAATATACAAATTCTCAGTTCATAAACAGGTTAAGTCACAATTATATAGTTTATTAACACATATATTCATCAGTTGTGTGTGTGTACATATACACACTTTTTTTTTTTAAGAAAGAGTCTCACTTCAGGTGCCCAGTCTGGAGTGCAGTGGTGCTAACTCAGCTCACCACAACCACTGTCTCCTGAGCTCAAGTGATTCCCCCACTTCAGCTTCCCAAGTAGCTTGGACTACAAGCACATGCCACCAATGTCTGGTTAATTTTTCAAGACACCACTTAACCATTTTATTGCTTAGGAATGCAAATCTCAAAGATACAAAAATAAAAATGTTACAATGATTTGGAAGAAAGCAGCAAAAGTTATGTTTTTGTCCTAGAAATTCAATTTTTAAAAAAGGAAGTAATTTTCTTGCCCATTTCTCCCATTTACATCAGAGCCCTTCTGGGTGTCCACCATTCTTAGCCATTTCCTCAAATAGCAGTACATAACCTACGGCATGTGTGGAGAAGAGACCAGTATACATTTCTGCTCTACATGTACTCTGTAACTCCCAATAATCTCATGCCCAAGTAAATTTCACATACTGACTGTTGAAAGCACCTTAAATCTAAAAAAGACAAATTATCAACTGGGAAACTACTTGAAATATAAGTAACAAAAAATATAAATAAAATGTTTCTCCAAATAAAAAAGAAAAGCACAAACAATAGAGTTTTAAAAAGGGCAAAAGACATGAACAGGCTTTTCACAAAAGAGAAACACAAATGACCAATAATCCAAGAAATGACCAAATGACTGAGAAATTTTCAATTCAACATATTTAGTGATTTGGAACACAAATCAAGAGCACAAAGAAAAACTACTTTTAAAATAGCTGAATGACAAAAACAAACCAAATTAGGACAAGTACTAGAATGTAGAGCCAAAAGATATTTTATTAATTGGTGTTAGGAGGGGAAATTGTTTTAGCTACTTTGGAAGTGAGGTTAAATATTCACATAATACTCTACATCTGATACATTCCAGTGTATGGCATGCACCCAATAGAAACTATTGCCTATGTGCATTCAGGGACATGTACGTAACAGTTCTGTTCACCATGAAAAAAATCTATAAGAAACTCAAATCTCCATGAACAAGAAAATATAAGACTCCATGGTAATACATTAAGTAGAATGTTACACAGATGGCCAAAACAAATAAGAGCAGGACACAATAATATGAATGATTCTTAGTAATTGAATGATATGTGAAAAAAGTCCAAAAGATTACATCTAGTACTACCATCTCTTTGTAAAGGCAAAACAACTAAAATTTAAAACATACTTTTTTTTAGGAACACCTATAAATACAATAAATTATATAAAAAAGAAAAGAGGATAATGAACACAGAACTCACAATGTTGGTTATTTTGTGGAGGTAAAAATGGCCTCAGTTATTCTTAAAATGTGCTCAATTTTTCACATATCCTTCCCTCCATCTATACTTTTTGCAATATAAATTTGCAAGTTCTCTCATAAAGAAGTGGAATCTATTTCTCCACCCTTTGCATCAGGGCTAGCCTTGTGACTTGCTTTGGTGAACAGACTTGTACAGAAATAACAGGGTGCCAGTTCTAAGCCCAGGCCTTTCTCCATCAGATCTCTGCCTCTGCCAGAACATGTCAGGCTAGCCGGCAAGAAGTTAGGAAGTCATATGGAGCAGATTTTAGTCATCCCAGCCAAAGCTATTCCAGACCAGGCAGCCCCAGCCAACTCACAAACTGACCACAGACTGAGGAATAAGCCCAGCCAAGATCATCTGAGCCAGTTCTACAGCAGCAGGACTGAGCCCAGCCAACCCATACACTTGTGAGCTGAATAAATGGTGGTTGTTTTAAACCACATAGTTTTGGGGTAGGTTTTAATGCAACATTTTTATGACAGTAGATAATTGATACCCCTTGGGTTGAAGTAGTCAGGGCTATACTCTGCTTTTATTATTTTGTGTTCTACTGCTTTGTTTTTTTTTTTTAAATCTATACTTCCATTCATTGACGTTGCTTGAAAATTTTTATTTATTTTGTTTTATTCCATCTTAGTGATAATACCAGTTCCCTTAACCTCACTGCCTATTATTAGGCAGTATAGTAAAGTTGCTTATATCTTAAGAATATTAACTTAGAGTAATATAAAATTCTGCTATTGTGGTTTACTGCCCTTCCACCCCTCACAAAAAAAAAAAAAAAAAAAAAAAAAAAAAAAGGCCGGGCGCGGTGGCTCACGCCTGTAATCCCAGCACTTTGGGAGGCTGAGGCGGGTGGATCACGAGGTCAAGAGATCGAGACCATCCTGGTCAACATGGTGAAACCCCATCTCTACTAAAAAATACAAAAATTAGCTGGGCATGGTGGCACGTGCCTGTACTCCCAGCTACTTGGGAGGCTGAGGCAGGAGAATTGCTTGAACCCAGGAGGCGGAGGTTGCGGTGAGCTGAGATCGCACCATTGCACTCCAGCCTGGGTAACAAGGGCGAAACTCCGTCTCAAAAAAAAAAAAAAAAAAAAAGAATGTAGATACGGTATTGCTCAGAGTTTGGAAGCATACAAAGCCCTGCCACTAACTGACTGATTTTAGGTAAGTTGTTGCTTACTTTGTCTCTGCCTCATTACTATCACCTATGCAATGGAGATAAGCACGCTTACTTTTCAAGGTTGTTGTGGGAAACAAATGAGATGCTTATCCACAGTTTTAACACAATAGATAATCAACAAGTTGCATATTAATATTGTGAAGAATTTCACTAGTATTGGACTTTGAAATTTTTTTTTTACTTGATAGATGTGAATGATATCTAACATTAAGTTTGTACTAGGGGCCAGGCACCGTGGTTCATAAGTAATCTCAGCATTTTGGAAGACTAGGAGGGAGAATTTCTTGAGCACAGATGTTTGAGACCACCATGGGCAATATAGTGAGACCTCATCTCTACAAAAAGCAAAGAAAATTAGCTGGGTGTGGTGGTATGGGCCTGTGTTCTCAGCTACTTGGGTAACTGAGGTGGGAGGATTGCTTGGGACAGAAGATCAAGGCTGCAGTGAGCCACGATTATGCCACTGTGCTCCAGCCTGGGTGACTGAGTGAGCCCTTGTCTCAAAAAATAAAAATTAACTTAAAAAAAGTTTGAATTAGGAATGGATAAAGTGTGAATCTCACACCCACTAGGAAATGCACAACTTCAACCAACACCACATTCTCTACCTGAGGTGTAAGAGTCTGTTGAACTAGGCCTTTGATATTTTGAAGCAAATGTGTAAGTTCATTACATACTCTTTTGATACTTTGGAAGCAAATATACAAGGTTTATTAAACAATCTGCCTGCTGACTATACCCTAAATTGATATACTAACATTATCATTTCTATCAAAAATCATTCCTCTTTGGTCTCATGTGGGACATTACGTTTTTTGTTGTTGTTGTTTTGTTTTGGAGTTTTTTTCAGTCATGACAATGATCTATCCTGAGGAGTAGGTACAGTAAAAATATAAACCATAATGCTATAATTTTCTATGAGCTAATAACAACAACGTGTGAGTTGATATCATTAATAATTACCATCAGGGATATAGCTAATAACTATATCAGAAACACAGCTAATTTTTTTTCAGGAGCTGAAAAGGGACTCTAAAATGAAGAAAACTAATGTGCTCTTCAGAAAATTATAAAATGTATTTCATCTAGTAAATTTTAGAATCAACTCTAGTTTTATACTCATAGTCCTTGTATAAATGTGTGCCAGTTGGCATATTTGAAGCATTGCTACTAATTTAGATATCTGAAGAAGGATATGCTTAAATACTAATACACTAATAATACCAAACAATATATTAGAATACATACTAATATAACAACCATAAGAAGTAGCCCATTCTAAATGTGTAAATATGTACTGAATGTGTTTTTGCTCTTTTCCTTATTTTTTTAAATTACAAATGAGAGAACATTAGTATTATATACACAAAATGCATTCTGAGATAAAGTTAATTATACATTTAAGTGACTCCAGAAGTTATTAATGAATATTTAAAGATTTAATGGGAAATGTATTATTATTCCCATTTTATAAAGAGAAAATCAAAAGCATAGAACATTCCTGCAAATTATATTTAAAATATTAAGAGAAAAAAAAGCATTTAGTCACGATTAAACACTATTTAGTCATGATTAAACAGTATTAGAATTTTGTAATCCCCATCAGGAGTCTTTTTCAGCTCATCTAAACACTGATTCTTGAGACTACCACAGGCAATATACAGCATCGGTTTGCTTAGAAGAACAGAAGCCGCACTGCCAGCAAGCCAGTGTATGGCATTTTTTTTTTTCCTGCAGAAGTTCCTGCAGCTCGGGAGCAAGGAAATGACATCCACATTGGGCAGGTATAGAAACTGGCCAAGTTCAAAGCTTCATGTCCCACAATTGTCCATATCGCCTGTAACAACTAAGAGACATTTGTTTGATGATATATGTCAATATGTAACTGCTACCCCTCACACTCATCAGAATGGTTACTATCAAAAAATTAGAAAATAACAAGGTTGACTTGGATGTGAAGAAACTGGAAGACTTGTGCACTGTTGGTGGAAATGTCAAATGGTGCAGCAAATGCCCATCAGTGATAGACTGGATAAAGAAAATGTGGCACATATACACCATGGAATACTATGCAGCCATAAAAAAGATGAGTTCATGTCCTTTGCAGGGACATGGATAAAGCTGGAAACCATCATTCTCAGCAAAGCGACACAAGAACAAAAAACCAAACACCACGTATTCTTACTCATAAGTGGGTATTGAACAATGAGAACACATGGACAGAGGGACGGGAACATCACACACTGGGGCCAGTTGGGGACTGGGGGGAGTAGGGGAGGGATAGCAGGGGGTGGGGAGATTGGGGATAACATTAGGAGAAATACCTAATGTGGATGATGGGGGCATGGATGCAGAAAACCACCATGTCATGTGTAGACCTATGTAACAATCCTGCAAAATCTGCACAGGTACCCCAGAACCTAAAGTACAATTTAAAAAAAAAGAAAAATGAAAGAAGAACAGTATGGTGGTTCCAAAAAAAAAAAAAAACCAACCTAAAAATACTATGATATAACAATCCCACTAACAGACATATATGCAAAAGACTGAAAGCATGCTCTCAAAGAAAGATTTGTACAACTATGCTAATAGTAGCATCATTCACAAAGGCCAAAAGAGAGAAGCAACTCTAGTGTCCATTAACAAATGAATGGATAAAGAAAATGTAGTATATACACACAATGGAATATTAGCCTCAAAAAGGAAGGAAATTTTTGTAGATGCTACAACATGGACAATCCTTGAGGACGTTAAGTAAAATAAGCCAGTCACAAAAAAAAAAAAAAAAGACAATATTGTGTGATTCCACTTAGATATGGTACCGAGAGTAGTCAAATTCATAGAGACAGAAAGTAGAATAGAGGTTGCCAGGAGCTGAAGAATAAGAGAATGGGGAGTTGTTATTTAATGAGTATGAAATTTTAGCTTTACAAGGTGAAAAGCTCTGGAGACAGGGTGCACAACAAGATGAATATAACTGACACTACTGAACTCTTCACTAAAAACGGTTAAGATGGTAAATTTCATGTTATATGTGTACTTTATCACAAATAAAAACAGAAACTATATTGTGCATATATATATGTATGTATATGATAATACTATATACTTAGGTTGCTCAATTGCTATATCACCATTGATCGAGCAATTTCACTTAGGAGCAACTGTCCTAACATATAATTATACAATTGAAATAAGTTTTTAAAAGACATATGTAGGTGTAGGTTTTTGTAATGTGATTTTTTAAAATCATATATGTTCAAACTGCATAATTTAAGTCATTTACTTCTTAGGCTAGGCCACAGATATCATACATAGGACCCCATTGTCAATTCTGGCTAAACATTAGTGTTGCGAAATGATTGACAAATAGTAAGACAAATAGTCTTACCACTACCTGGTTCATAATACATACAGCAACTGGCATTCGCAAGTACTAAATCAAAAACTGATTAATCTACTATAATTGAAAACCTAATATTTAACAGGTACTGTGATTAATTCCGGTAAGACAGAGATGAGCAAAGAGAAAAGTTATTTGCTTATATGGAGCTTAAATGCAGTTCAGGAGAAAAACATTGCATATATTAATCAATCAATGCAAACAAAAATATATAAAGTAATGTGACCTCAGAGAAAAATAAAATAGAGCAATGTTCTAGTATGTGACTGGGTGGCTGGTTTAGATGAACAGTTGGGAGAAGTGATGGAGAGATGACATAGGAACTAAGATTAGAATGACAAGAAGGAGCCAACACACAATGATGAATCAGACAGAAGAGATTTTCAAGCAGAAAGAATGGCAAGTGCAAAGGGCGTGTGTTAGGAACAATCTTCATGTTCACTAAGGAATTAAAATCAGAGCTAACAGTTTGCATTGAAAAATAAAAGAAGAACAAGATTCAAAACAACAGAATCATTTTAAACCTAGGGATAACAGTCTTGGAATCCACAAATAAATTATTTTCTATACTGTAGCTTCTTTGCTTAAAGATTATTTACTTATTGCAAAGAGCAACTATTTCTATTAAAAGGAAATTTTTTTAGCATCTATGTAAACAAATTTACTTATTGTTCTGGGCTTTTTCAAGGCTACTTAGAGTTAAAACATTTTGAAATCACAGAGAAAAAATTTAAGTAGGAGTTCCAGTTTTTTCTTAGGCTGAGAAAGTTTGTTATTGCTGTCCAAATCCAAGTGCAAAAACATTTTTGCTAATGTTGCAAATTTACTACTTAGAGAGAAAAGCTACCCAAACACACCTGCACCTTTTCAAAACTGATTTAATATCGTGTTAAATAAACATATTAAGGACATGAATGTTTAGTCACCAAAAGCTCCACTGCCTAATCTACTATTTAGAGTGAACTATACTGGCCACTTATATTCTCATAAAGACAAACCTGCATTTCATGACATTTTTTCCAAACCAAAAATTGTCAGGTGGTACTCAGTGCTTATAATTTTACCTTAATATTGTTTTGGTCATATGACTTACATGATTTAGAATACATGGAATAATGTCTAGGAAGAGGCTACATTCTGAAGTAGAATATTTATTGTCCAATTTTATTATATGAGGCAAGAGAATATTGTTAGAAATCCAGAGAAGTTTGCTCTGACATCAGAAAGCTAGAGTCTTAATCCTGCTTCTGCCTCTTATTGGTTGTGTGAATTTGGATATAAACTCTGTGTACTCATGCAGTAGTTTGTTTTCATGCTGCTGATAAAGACATACCCGAGACTGGGAAGAAATGCCATTTAATTAGACTTACAGTTCCACATGGCTGGAGAGTTCTTAGAATCGTAGTGGGAGGCGAAAGACATTTCTTACATGGTGATGCAAGAGAAAATGAGAGAGATGCAAAAGCAGAAATCCCTGATAAACACATCAGATCTTGTGAGACATATTCACTATCATGAGAATAGTACAAAAAAGACTGGCCCCATGATTCAATTACCTTCCCACTGGGTCCCTCCCACAACATATGGGAATTCTGGGAATCTCAAGTTGAGATTTGGGTGTGGACACAGCCAAACCATATCATTCCCTCCCTGATACCTCCAAATCTCATGTCCTCGCATTTCAAAACCAATCATGGCTTCCCAACAGTCCCCCAAAGTCTTAACTCAATTAAACATTAACCCAAAAGTCCACAGTACAAAATCTCATCTGAGATAAGGCAAGTCCCTTCTGCCTATGAGACTGTAAAATCAAAAGCAAGCTAGTTACTTCATAGATACAATGGGGGTACAAGTATTGGGTAAATACAGCCATTTCAAATGGGAGAAATTGGCCAAAACAAAGTGGTTACAGGGCCCGTGCAAGTTCAAAGTCCAGAGGGGCAGTCAAATTTTAAAGCTCCAAAATGATCTCCTTTGACTCCAAGTCTCACATCCAGGTCACGCTGATGCGAGACATGGGTTCCCATGGTCATAGCAGCTCTGCCCCTGTGGCTTTGCAGGGTATAGCCTCCCTCCTGACTTCTTTCACAGGCTGGTTTTGAGAGTCTGTGGCTTTTTAGGTGCATGGTGCAAGCTGTCTATGGATCTACCATTCTGGGACCTAGAGGATGGTGACCTTCTTCTCACAGCTCTATTAGGCAGTGCCCCAGTAGGGACTCTGTGTGGGGGTTCTGACCCCATATTTCCCTTTCATACTGCCCTAGCAGAGGTTCTCCATGAGGCCCCCACCCCTGCAGCAAACTTTTGTCTGGGCATTCAGGCATTTTAATCCATCTTCTGAAACCTAGATGGAGGTTCCCAAACCTCAATTCTTGACTTATGTATGCCCACAGGCTCAATAACATGTGGAAGCGGCCAAGACTTGGGGCTTCTACCCTCTGAAGCCACAGCCCAAGCTGTACATTGGGCCCTTTCAGCCATGGCTGGAACAGCTGGGACACAGGGCATCAAGTTCCTAGGCTGCACATAGCATGGGAAAACTGGGCCTAGCCCATAAAACCAATTTTTCCTTTTGGGCCTCTGGGACTGTGATAAAAGAGGCTGCTGTGAGGGTCTCTGGCATGGCCTAGAGACATTTTCCCCATGGTCTTGGGGATTAACATTAGGCTTCTTGCTACTTATGCAAACTTCTGCAGCTGGCTTGAATTTCATCCCAGAAAATGGGTTTTTCTTTTCTATCATATAGTCAGTCTGTAAATGTTCCAAACTTTTATGCTCTGCTTCCCTTATAAAGTTGAATGTCTTTAATAATACCCAAGTCACTTTTGAATGCTTTGCTGCTTAGAAGTTTATTCTGCCAGATACCCTAAATCATCTCTCTCAAGTTCAAAGTTCCACAAATCTCTAGGGCAGGGGCGAAATGCCACCAGTCTCTGCTAAAACATAACAAGAGTCACCTTTACTCCAGTTCCCAACAAGTTGCTCATCTCCATCTGAGACCACCTCAGCCCGGACCTTATTGTCCATATTACTATCAACATTTTGGGCAAAGCCTTTCAACAAGTCTCTAGGAAGTTCCAAACTTTCCCACATTTTCCTGCCTTTTTCTGAGCCCTCCAAGCTGTTCCCACCTCTGCCAGTTACCTGGTTCTAAAATTGCCTCTACATTTTCAGATATCTTTTCATCAATACCCAATTTGACTGGTACCAATTTACTGTATTAGTTTATTTTCATGCTGTTAATAAAGACATACATGAGACTGGAAAGAAAAGGAGGTTTAATTGGACTGACAGTTCCACTGGGGAGGCCTCAGAATCAGGGTGGGAGATGATAGGCACTTCTTACATGGTGGCAGCAAGAGAAAATGAGGAAGAAGCAAAAACAGAACCTCCTGATAAACACATCAGATCTCGGGAGACTTATTCATTATCACAAGAATAGCATGGAAAGACAAACCCCCATGATTCAATTACCTACCCTTGGGTCCCTCCCACAACTTGTAGGAATTCTGAGAGATACAATTCAAGTTGAGATTTGGGTGGGGACACAACCGAACCATATCAACTCACTTTCCCCATTTATGAACTGGAGAAAATTTCATGTCTCTCAAAATGCCTGTAAACATTAAACCAATTAAAACATGTAAACTGCTTCCCAGTTCCTGACACAATCAGCAAATGATAGTTAAAATACTACTACTATTATATCATATACAAAATACAGTTGTATAAGTCTTCTGTCAAATTATTCACAATTATACGTCTAATTGCATCTGTATCAACAGATATACACAAAAAGAAAGAGAATATATAAAGTAAAGCACAAATTTAAAGTCATAATATTGCAAGTTGGCAAAAATCCAAGAAACAGAGAAATTAAATTTTAATTAAAAGTCTAGTATTTCTATTATGTTGATTAATTTCAAGTATGTGATATATATCTTTTTACCCTCTTAAACCAAAAAAAAGCCTTTGGTTTAGAATGTGTAAGTTATGCCAGATCAAGTAATTAGCCCATATCTGAAAATTGTCTCAACATTTAAATTTTAAAAAGAAATCAAACTACACAGGTCACTTGTAATCACCCTGATTAGAATAAGTCTACTAGCAGGTTAATGTACACTGAAAAGAATTCATCACATATTCCCCATCCTTAATAGTAATACCAGTGCTAATAAAAAGTACTGTACAAATCTTTAGATTGCAATAACTGAATATCATAAATATAAAATGTATATATTATGCATATTATCTCAGTGAATGTTTACAAAAAAATGACTGAGGCAAACATGGGTGTTTAATGTTATGGTGTACTGAGCTGGCTTATAAAAAAAGCTTGAAGAAAATCTGTGTACACATCTCCTGACATCTCTTCATGTTATTTATGGAGTGCTGGAAATGAACATGTCTAACTCTAAAAGGGGCAAAGGACCATTGTAGTGGGTTTTTATCACCCTTCCCTTAGATCAAACATACAGTTATATTTTAAAGAATTTTCCCATTAAATAGAAATAAAAACAAACACAAAAAATAATTTATCAACTAAGCAAATTAAGTGAGAATGCTGACAAACTTGACAATGATACATAGTGCTATGGAAGACATCTATTGATTTATTTACTTATTTTCTCTCAGTAGTGGCTCTAAACATATTAAAAGATAGGAACAATAAGAGAAGGGAGAGAAAGACTGTGTGTGTGTGTGTGTGTGTGTGTGTGTGTGTGCAGAAAATAAACCATTTTTAGGTTCTCTAGGCTTAGTCAAGTATTTTCTGTTAAATTATAATTAATGTTACCAATAACTGGAGGAATAATTACATTGTGAACAATGTTTACTAGTATAGTTGTAAATGATTGATTAAATGAATTTATTAAAAATGAGCAGTTTCATGAGCTGGAATTTAATTTTAATACTTCAGTCCAAATTGTTAAAAAAAATAGCAAGAAGCTAACTGTCACAGGTTTACTTACATTATCCCATTTTAAAATCAGATCTTTTATCTAATAACTTGTAATAATCAACTTAGGACTCATTAAACATAATCTTTAAGCTTCTCCCTTAAACTTTATTTAACTCTTTCTCAAAATTCCAATGGAATTTTCATAGAAGTAGAAATAAAAATCATAAAGTTTCTATGGTACCACAAAAGACCCCAATAGTGAAAGGAATCTTGAGCAAATAGAACAAAGCTGGAGGTATCACATTATCTGATTTCAAAACATATTACAAAACAATAGCCATCAAAACAGCATGGTGCCAGCATAAAAACAGACATTTAAACCAATGAACCAGAACAGAGAGCTCAAAAATAAATGCACATATTTATGGCCAATTGATCTTTGCAGAAAGTACCAAGAACACACATTGGGGAAAGGAAATTCTCTTTAAAAAGTGTTGTTTGGAAAACTGATTATCTGCATGTGGAAGAATAAAATTATACCCTTATCTCACCCTATAAATAAAAATCAACTCAAAATGGATTAACGGCTTATATGTAAGAAACTGAAACTGCAAAAATACTAAAGAAAATCACAGCTAAAAAGCTTCTTAATATTGGGGGAAGCAATAAATTCTTAGACATGTCCTCAAAGGACAGACAACAAAATCAAAAATAGACAAATGGAACTGCATCAAATTAAACAACAACAACAACTTCTGGACAGCTAATGAACAACTTACAGAATGAGAGAAAAAATATACAAACCATACATCTGAAAAAGGGTTAATAACCAAAATGTATAAGGAATTTACTCAATCACAAGAAAACAGCCCTATTAAAAAGTGGTCAAAGGATTGAATGAATATTTTTCAAAAGAAGACATACGTATTAATCTGTTCTCACACTGCTATAAAGAAGTACTCAAGACTGAGTAATATATAAAGGGCAGAGGTTTAACTGACTCACAGTTCCACATGCCTTTGGAGGCCTCAGGAAACTTACAATCATGGAGGGAGGTGAAGGAAAAGCAAGTACCTTCTTCACAAGGCAACAGGAAAGAGAGCATGTGAAAGAGGAACTGTCAAACACTTATAAAACCATCAGAGCTCATGAGAACTTACTCACTATCATGAGAACAGTACGGGGAAAACAGCTCCCATGATCCAATAATGTCCTACCAGGTCTCTCCCTCAACGTGTGGGGATTATGGGGATTACAATTTGAGATGAGATTTGGGTGGGGACACAGAGTCAAACCATATCAACATACAAATGGTCAATAGGTACAGTCAAGCATCACTTAATAACAGGAATACGTTCTGAGAAATGTGTCACTAGGTGATTCTGTAGTTGTTTGAACATCATAGAGTGTAGTTACACAAACCTAGATGGAATTACCACGCACACACCTAAGCTATATGATATAGCCTATTACCCCTAGGCTAAAAACATGTACAGCATATTACTGTACTGAATACTACAGACAATTGGAACACAATAGTAAGTACTTGTGTATCTAAACATAGAAAAGGTACTGTAAAAATATAGTATAAAAAATGAAAAATGACATACATGTACAGGGCACTTATGAATGGGGCTTGCAGGACTGGAAGTTCAATGAGTCAGTGAGTCAGTGGTGAGTGAGTGTGAAAGCTAAGACATTAATGTACTGTAAACTTTATAAACACTGCACTAGGATACACTAAATTTACACAGAATTGTTATTCTCCTTAAATACTAAATTTACCTTAGCTTACTGTAACACTTTTACTTTATAAACTTAAATTTTTTTATTTTTTGACTCTTTTATAATACATTTAGCTTAAAACAAAGAAACACTGTACACTTGCATGAAATATTTTCTTTTTTTATATCCTGATTCTCTAAGCATTTGCCTGTTTTAAAAATCTATATTTTATTTTTTGCTTTTAAAACTTTTTTGTTAAAACATAAGACATAAACATACACATTAGCCTAACCCTACACAGGGTCAGGATCATCAATATTACTGTCTTCCCTCTCTATGTCTTGACCCACTGGAAAGTCTTCAGGGGTAATAACAGCCATGGAGCTGTCATCTCCTATGATAACAATGCCTTCTTCTGGAATATTTCCTGAAGGACCTGCCTGAGACTATTTTACAGTTAAATTTTTTTTAATACGTAGAAGGAACACACTCTAAAATAATGATAAATAGTATAGTAAATACATAAACCAGTAAAATAATCATTTGTTAATATTATCAAGTAATATGTACTATACACAATTGTAAATGTTACACTTTTTTTTTTCATTTTTTAGATAGGGTCTGTATTAGTCCATTTTCATGCCACTAATAAAGACACACCCAAGACAGGATAATTTATAAAGGGAAGAAGTTTAATTGATTCACAGTTCAGCATGGCTGCGAGGGCCTCAGGAAACTTATAATCATAGCAGCAGGGAAGCAAACACATCCTTCTTCACATGGCGGCAGCAAGGAGAAGTGTCAAGTGAAGGCAGGGAAAAGCCCCCTGATAAAGCCATCAAATTTTGTAAGAACTCACTATCATGAGAACAGCATAGGGTAACCACTTCCTTGATCTAATCACCTTGCACAAGATCCCATCCCCAACACACAGGGATTACAATTCAAGATGAGGTTTGGGTGGGGACACAGCCAAACTATATTGTTCTTCCCCTGGCCTCTTCCAAATCTCATACCCTCACATTTTAAAACACAATCATGCCCTTCCAACAGTCCCCCAAAAGTCCAAGCCCGAAGTCTTATCTGAGACAAAGCAAGCCTCTTTCACCTATGAGCCTATAAAATCAAAAGCAAGTTAGTTACTTCTTAGATACAATGGGGGTACAGACATTGGGTAAATACACCTATTCTAAATGGAAGGAATTGGCCAGAATGAAAGGGCTACAGGCCAAAGAAAGGCCTGTAAGGCTGAAAAGGGCTAAGTTAGAAATCCAATAGGGAAATCATATCTTAAAATTCCAAAATAACTTTGGACTCCATGTCTCAAATCCAGATCACCAGGTCCAAAATGATCCCCTTTGACTCCATGTCTCACATCCAGGTCATGCTGATGCAAGAGGTGGGCTCCCATGGCCTTGTGCAGCTCCAATCCTTGGCTTTGTAGGGTACAGACCCCCTCTCAGGTTCTTCACTGGCTGGCATTGAGTGCCTGTGGCATGTGCCACCATGCCTGGCTAATTTTGTAATTTTTGTAGAGATTAGGGACTTACTATGTTGCCGAAGCTGGTCTCAAACTCCTGGTATCAAGCAATACTCCCATCTTAGCCTGCCAAAGTGCTAGGATTGAAGGCATGTGCCATCACACCAACCTCTGGGCCATACTTTTATATGAGGCAGCACTGAACGCAGTAGTTTGTTTACACCAGCATCACCACAAACATATGAGTAATACAGTGCACTATGACATCACTAGGAAATAAGAATTTTTCAGCTCCATTATAATGATATAGGACCACCCTAGCATATACAGTCTGTCATTAACCAAAATGTTGTTATACAGTGTGTGACTGTTTTAAAAAAGTGCTCAACATCACTAGACATCAGGGAAAGCAAATCAGAGCCACAATTAAATAACACTTCACACCTGTCAGAATGGCTATTATCAAAAAGACAAGAGCTAACAAACTTTGGAAAGTATGTGGAAAAAAGAGAATCCCTGCACACTATTTGTAGGAATATAACTTGGTATAGTCATTATGCAAAATACTATGAAGATTCTCAAAAAGTTAAAACTAGAACTACCACATGATCCAGCAATCCGAGTTCTGACTATACAAGGAAATGAAATTAACATGTTGAAAAGATATCTGCACTCCCATATTCATTGCAGCATTATTCACAGGAACCAATATATAATCAAACTAATTGTCTATCAATAGATGGATGAAGAAAATGCAGGATATATATATATATATATATATATATATATATATATATATATATATACATACATACACACACACATATGCAGAGAGAGAGAGAAGGCAATTATTCAGCCTATAAAATGAAGAAAATCCTATCTTCTGCAACATCACTGTGAACCTGGAGGACATTATGTTAAGTGAAATAAGCCAGGCACAGAAAGACCAATACTGTGTAATCTCACTTGTACATGGAATATAAAATTTCAAACTCATAAAAGCAGAGAACAGATGGGGTTAAGGAAAAAGGGAAATCGGGAGATGTTGGTCAAAGGGTATACAATTTCAGTAATCTAGAATGAGTAAGTTCTGGAGATACAATATCTGATATAGCAACTATAATTAGTAACACCATATTATACTCTTAAAATTTGCTAAGAAAGTAGACCTTAAATGTTCTCACCACAAAAAAATGTATTGTGGTGGAAATGTAAATAAGCTTGATTATGATAATCATTTCATAATGTATATGTATTTCAAAGCATCACATTGTATACCATAAATACGTACAAGTTTTGACAATTATACTTCAATAATCTATGTTAATAAATCTGGAAAAATCTCTTTGATTAAAAATTATTAAACTTGAAACCACCAGGGGCTTTGGAGACACTATGCTTCCATTTCAATTCCAGCTCTACTACGTGCTAATTGAAAGATTTTAGGCGCTTTCTTTTCTTTTCTTTTCTTTTCTTTTCTTTTCTTTTCTTTTCTTTTCTTTTCTTTTTAAATTGTACTTCGGGCTCTGGGGTACATGCGCACATCCTGCATCCTGCAGGATTGTTGCATAGGTATATAGATGCCATGGTGGTTTGCTGTCACCATCCTCCCGCCTTGGCCTACATAAGGCATTTCTCCTGGTGTTATCCCTCCCCATCCTCCCCGTCCCACTCTGTCCCTCCCCTCCCCTCAACTCCCCTCCACCACCCCACCTAGCCCAGTGAGTGCTGTTCCCTTCCCTATGCCAAAGTGTTCTCATTGTTCATCATCCACCTATGAGTGAAAACATGCGGTATTTGGTTTTATGTTCTTGTGTCAGTTTACTGAGAATGATTCACTCTAGATTCATCCATGTCTCTACTAAGGACAGGAACTCATCATTTTTTATGGCTGCATAGTATCCCATGCCAAGAGATCTGCTGTGAGTCTGATGTGCTTCCCTTTGTGGGTGACCCAACCTTTCTCTCTGGCTGCCCTTGGTATTTTTTCCTTCATTTCAACCCTGGTGAACCTGACAATTATGTGCCTTAGGGTTGCTCTTCTAGAGGAGTATTGTTGTGGTGTTCTCTGTATTTCTTGTATTTGAATGTTGGCCTGCCTTGCTAGGTTGGGGAAGTTCTCCTGGATAATATCCTGAAGAGTGTTTTCCATCTTGGATTCATTCTCCCCATCATCTTCCGGTACACCAATCAGGCATAGATTATGTCTTGTCATGTAATCCCATATTTCTTGAAGGCTTTGTTCATTTCTTTTCACTCTTTGTTCTCTTTTCTTGCCTTCTCATTTTATTTCATTGAGTTGATCTTCAATCTCTGATATCCTTTCTTCTGCTTCATCTATTCAGCTATTGAAATTGTGTATGCTTCATGAAGTTCTTGTCTTGTGTTTTTCAGCTCCATCAAGTCGTTTATGTTCTTCTCTAAGCTGGTTATTCTAGTTAGCATTTCATCTAACCTTTTTTCAAGGTTTTTAGTTTCTTTGCATTGGGATAGAACATGTTCCTTTAACTCAGAGAAGTTTGCTGTTACCCACCTTCTGAAGCCCACTTCTGCCAATTTGTCAAATTCCTTCTCCATCCTGCTTTGTTCCCTTACTGGTGAGTTGCGATATCGTGGTGGGGGAGAGACGTTCTGGTTTTTGATGGTTTCATTTTTCTTACGCTGGTTTCTTCCCATCTCATTGGATTTACAGAGTTTTGATCTTAGGTAGCTGCTTGGGGAGGTGGCCTTTCCTTTGTCTGCCTACAGAGGTGATGCTGGGCTGCCACAGATTCAGTTGAGCTGCTGTGTCTTTTATTTACTCAGGAAAATTAGGCCCGCTTCTGCAATGGTGGCTTCCCTTGCCCCCACTGAGCTCAATCATTCCTAGTTGCTCTCTAGCTGATGTTCTGGGTGCCTAACTCTGAAGTGAGAGTTTTTTGGCCTGCTGGGCATTGTGCAGGGGGTCCCGTCCTGCTGTATGGGCTGTTTCTCTGCGTTCAGTTCCCCTTCCTTCTGGGGGTGTGTAGCTCCGTCCCACTGGTTTTTTGGCTTTCTTGGCATCAGCCAGTGCTTCCACCTAGATCTACGCTGACAGCCCCGGCACCAACCAAAGTTGCTGTTTTGCCCTGTTCAGGCAGCTCGCTGAGGCTTTTCAGCCTGGCGAAGATCTCCTGTTCGGTGGGTTGTAGAAGACTTGGGTGGAGCGCTATATCAGAACTGAAGTCCCAGAATGGGAGATCCCCCAGTCCTCCGGTCAGTTACACGCACCTCCTGGGTGAGGCTGTGCCCCGCCTTTCCTCAACTTGCCCTATTTGGTTTATACCCACTGTCCAACCAAACCCAGAAAATGAAGCTGGTACCTCGTTTGGAATGGTGGAGACCACTCAGCTTCTGCGTCTCTCTCGCTGAGAGCTGCTTTCACAGCTGCCTCTTATTTGGCCATCTTGGGATCCCCTCCCTGATTCAGTTTTTAGACAAAGAACTTGTTGACTAAAGATGTGACCATGTCCAGTATTCACCATAGCAAGTATTCATTGCAATGATTCTCTTCTCCCCCAAAGAGACCAATGGGTATTTACTCAAATGAATATACATTAAGGAAAATGTAATATTCACACAGTTAACAGACTACAGAATAAAGCATTCATGCTGAGTCTGGTATCTAAAGATCCAAAGCATCACTGTGGCCCCACTATTACAGTGGAAACTCGTGGGGGTCAGAAGAGAAATGGAGTCCTGGCCAAAGATCAGTTTATGCTAGGTCCACTGGTCTATGCAACCACTCAGGGATCACTGACTGAAACGTCTAATTCAGATTGTCATACTTGGCAGCTGGTACAACCGCCATGTTGAATCCTAAAGCATAACTATAGACTACCACAAGCTCCTCCAAGCAGTAGTCCTGATTGCAGTTGCAGTGCTACTTGCTGGAAAAGACTAATGTGGCTTCAGATAGTTACTATGTACCTATTGATTTGGTGAATAAGTTCTTTTCTACCCCAATTAGGAAATAAAGTCCAAATCAGTTTGAATACACATCAAACAGACAATAACATGTACTTACAATTTTGCCTTGGGGCTATGTTTATTCTCCTGTTCTCTGTCATAATGAAACGGGGGCTGGTTGGACATCCCACAGAACTTCATATTGATTGATTCCATCAGTGACATCACACTGATTGGAAAGGATGAAAAGAGATGGGTAGTACATGGCTTTCAAAAGGCATGGTCACACCAGAGGAGGGCAGATAAACCCTACAAAGCTCTGGGGTCCTGCCATTTCATACATTTTCCCTGGTATACTACAGCCTTACTCAATGTGTTAGTTGTCTAGGATTGCTATAACAAAGTATCGCAGAGAGGATGGTTTAAAATGGAAATGTATTGTCTTGCAAGTCTGGAGTTTGCCTTTTCTCCTCCTTGGCCTTAGCCAACGCTACTATTTAGGGACTCCCTGCTACAGAAGCATCAAATCCAATACAACATTGCATCCCAAACAGGGAACCCATTCACATTGTTTGAATCTGTATCCCCATAAAGTCTCATGTCAAACTGTAATCCCCAGTGTTGGAGGTGAAGTCTGTTGGGAGGTGACTGGATCGTGGGGGCAGATTTCTCCCTTGGTACCATCCTTGTGACAGTGAGTTTTTGTGAGATCTAGTTGCTTAAAAACGTGTGGCACCTCCCCTATCTCCCTCCTTCTTCTGCTAGGGCCATGTGAAGTGCCAGCTTCCTCTTTATATTTCAGCATGATTGTAAGTTTCCTGAGGATCGAAGCCTCCCCAGAAGCTGAGGAAATGTTGCCCTGCTGCCTATACAGCCTGCAGAATCATGAGCCAATTAAAACTCTTTTCTTCATAAATAACCCAATACAGCCTGCAGAATCATGAGCCAATTAAAACTCTTTTCTTCATAAATAACCCAGTCTCAGGTATTTCTTTATTGCAATGCAAGAACAAACCAATACAGAAAATTGGCACTAGGTGTTGGGTATTGCTATAAAGATAACAAAAAATGTGGAATCGACTTTGGAATTGGGTAATGGGCAGAGGTTTTAAACTGGATAATGGGAAAAATGTGGAGGACCCCAAAGAAGACAGGAAAATGAGGCCAATCTTAAAGCTTCCTAAAGACTTACTGAATGATTGTAACCAAATTGCTGATAGTGGTATGAACAGTGAAGGCAGACTGAAGTAGTCTCAGACTGAAATAGGCGACTTATTAGAAACTAGAGCAAAGATCACTTTTGTTATGTTCTAGCAAAGAATGTGGCTGCATTGTGCCCTGGCTCTAGAGATCTGTGGAACTTCAAACTTCAGAGTGTTGATGTAGGGTATCTGGCAGAAGAAATTTCTAAGTGCAAAGCATTCAAGATATGTCCTGGCAGCTTGTAACAACCTATGTTCATATGTGGGAGCAAAGATATAACTTAAAACTGAAACTCACATTTAAAAGAGAAGTAGAGCAATGGGAGGATCCAAGATGGCGGATTATACACAACTCCAGCGCACAACACCCAGCAAAAAAGACACAGAAACCCAGAGATCTCCTAGCTCCAACTGAGGTACCAGGTGCATTTCAATGGGTCTGGTCTGAGGGTGAGCAAAGCCCACTCAGGGCAGACCGAGGTTGGGTGGGTGCTGCTTCACCCAGAAAGTGCATCTGACCGGCGAGTTGGAGGCTCCACCTCCGGCGCTCCGGTCCAGATACAGCGCTTCCCCCAAAGGCTCAGCAATACACAGAACAGGGGAACTTTGCAAGTCAAGCACCAGGAATTACAATTGCGGAGTTGAATAAGAGTCTGCACACTGAGCTATTGCCCCCTTCCCTCGCCTGGAGAGAGAGGGAGCTGTAAGTGGGAACAGCTGGGCAGACCCTACCCCATAACCAGAGAGAGAGAAAGCTGAAAGGGGGAGACTGCCGGGTGTGGCTGGGCGGGTCCCTAACCTCCCCCACAAACCCCAGAAGACTGAAGCTCTGACTCTAGTGGGTTGCGTAGCCAGTGCCACAGTCTGAGAGGAACCCTGAATGATCCAGCCCAGTGGAGGAAGGGCACAACCCTCCACTAGAGGGGTGGGACTGGGCTACATTTTTAAACAAAAAACACAGGAAGCCTACGTAGCAACAGGACAGAGTTCTTGACAATCCAGCAGTGCCTACAGGTCAGCAGAAAAGGCGGGCCTAATCTCCCAACATAAACAAAAAAGACACAGGAAGCTTCCCTAGTAACCTGAAGGAGTCACTAGAAACCCAGTAGCACCCCCACAGGCAGACAAGCGACCTCATCAAGCAGCTCTCTGACACCACAGCCAGGTAAATACACAAAGATGGGAAAAAACCAGCGCAAAAAAGGTGAAACCATCAAAGACCAGAACACCTCTTCTCCTTCAAGGGATCACAACTCCTCAACAACACAGGATCACAACTTGACTGAGAAGGAGTGAGAAGAATTGATGGAAACAGGATTCAGAAGGTGGATAATAACAAACTTCTCAGAGCTAAAGGAACACGTTCTAACTCAATGCAAAGAAACAAAAAACCTTGAATAAACGTTAGACGAAATGCTAACTAGAACAACCAGTTTAGAGAAGAAGATAAACGACTTGATGGAGTTGAAAAACACAGCACGAGAACTATGTGAAGCAAACACAAGTTTTAATAGCCGAATCAATCAAGCAGAAGAAAGGACATCAGAGATTGAAGATCAACTCTAAGAAATAAAAGAGAAGGCAATACAAGAGAAAAAAGAGTGAAAAGAAATGAACAAAGCCTCCAAGAAATATGGGATTATGTGAAAAAATCTAATCTATACTTGATTGGTGTACCTGAATATGACGGGGAGAATGAATCCAAGCTGGAAAACATACTCCAGGATATTATCCAGGAGAACTTCCCAAGCCTAGCAAGGCAGTCCAAATTTCAAATTCAAGAAATACAGAGAACTCCACAAAGATATTCCTCAAGAAGAACAACCCCAAGGCACATAATCGTCAGATTCACCAGGGTTGAAATCAAGGAAAAAATGCTAAGGGCAGCCAGAGAGAAAGGTCAGG
>PVKV010028525.1:0-24863 GCA_004027835.1 Alouatta palliata
CTGGAGTGCAATGGCGCGATCTCGGCTCACCGCAACCTCCGCCTCCTGGGTTCAAGCAATTCTCCTGCCTCAGCCTCCCGAGTAGCTGGGACTACAGGCACGTGCCACCATGCCCAGCTAATTTTTGTATTTTTAGTAGAGACGGGGTTTCACCATGTTGACCAGGATGGTCTCGATCTCTTGACCTCGTGATCCATCCACCTCGGCCTCCCAAGTGCTGGGATTACAGGCGTGAGCCGCCGCGTAAACTTATATTTATTAAAAGTATGCTTTGTTTCTTGACATATTAAAATATTTGTAAATATAAATGCTATTTAGGTTGAGATTTCTAGATTGGTTTTACAATTATAGTTAAGATGTATGTTAAAGGTATATTTAAGAGCAATCTATAAATCCCAACCCAAAATGACCATATTATTTAACAACCAAACTGGGACACTTTTAGCATTGAAAGGGGACACTATGTTTAAGCCAATGCAAGAAGCTTGCTTTGTAATAAAATAATAAAATGTTTGAATCCAACGTTTACCACTTCCTAAACCTCCAGTCTCCAACAAATTACTTGACATGTCTATGGCTCACTCAAATTGCTTATCTGAAAAATGAGCATACATTTATTGTAATAAAATAATAAAATAATAAAAATGTTTTTTTATTATTGAATGGGCTATAACTACCTGGAGAAATCCAATACATATGGTAACATTTTCTACAAGGAATTATTTTCCAGATCTATTTATTCAACATTTTTAATATCAGTAAATATGGTAAAGATAACAAAGTAACATTGATAAAATGTAACAAATATACTTTTTGAAGCCACTAGAAGTATTACTGTGGAATAAACTTATCACTTTTAATAGTGCAGAAATTTTAGTACTCAGAAGTATAAAGTAGAACTTTCAGGTTTTGTAACTGAGGACAAAGAAATCAAGAAATTAGGACAAATTTCACACTGAAACAAGAAAATCTGAACAAAATAAATTATAAGACTATATCAAGGAATTGGAGAATTAATACAATATTCAAGAATTACCCATGCAAGATTCTGAAGATAATAAAAATTAAGAGGGTAGCAGAGCTGCTATTCTTCTGGCCTGGTTTCCACTCTAGAAGAGGCACCTAGTTTGGGATGCAGAGGGCCGACAGTCTGCAGAGCTAAGGAGACATCACTTGGACCAGTGAGCACCTACAAATCCATCTAGTTGCTACTAATGTCAAGGATTTCCTTCATATTGATCATGTACATATTAAGAATAGATTTATAAAGGCAGTTTACTCTAATGGATAAGAACTAGACTCAAACCCAACCCTTGGATTCAAATTCCATTGCAAACAGCTTATAGGTATGGAATGTTGGGCAAATTAATTAAATTTTATATGTCTCAATTGCTCACATGGAAAATGGAGAAAATAATAGGGTCTTTCTCACAGGCTGATTGTGTGTATTAAATGATTAAAGTGCTTAGAGTAGTTCCTGGTAGGTAGTAAACACTTTGTGATGTGTTTATTGTCAATATTGCTATTAACATAATTAATTGATTCCTATGACCTTCATATTCAAGTATTTATGCTCAAGCAAAGGAGAATTTTTCTCTCATTACATTTCCACAGTTGTGATTTTCATATATTAAAAATATTGGCTTCTGTATATTAATGTGTATCCTCCTAACTTATTAAATATTTTTATTATTTTTAATTTTGGTTGACTCCTGAATATCTTCCAGGCACACAATCATATTATCAGCAAAACATGACTTCTTAACCTTCTTTGTCGAAATTGTATACTTTCCTCTCTTACACATTTGTTGAGGCTCATTTCCTCAGGATAAAGATAAATAATATAAATATCAATAAAAATAATGTGTATCTTGTTTTGATCCAGATTCGAATTGTTCATGCCTGTTGTATGTTTTTACATGATGCTAACTTTTGAATTAAAATAGATTAATTTTTGTAAGGTTAAGAATATCACATCTATGACTTATATAGTATCCCTTTCTTTGATTATGAAATAAGTATACTGATTAGAATAAAAGAGCTGATATCAGTTGAGAGCCTTCTATACCGCCAGCATGGTACTGTTTACATGCATTTGCTCATTTCTCACAATGTTACAACAAATTTACTATTATTATGCTCATTTTTCAGATAAGCAATTTGAGTGAGCCATAGACATGTCAAGTAATTTGTTGGAGACTGGAGGTTTAGGAAGTGGTAAACGTTGGATTCAAAGGAAGAAAGCTCCCCAGGTGAGGTTATAGCCACCATGCCATCTCGAGTCTTGTAATTTGAACGCCACCTTTAACTAAAATACACTTTGCTGAGATCAGTGAAAGTGGTCGATTCAGTAGTTTTCCAACAAATGTGTAGTTACCTTGTCAGAAATCTACTCCCTCTTCATGCATTAATGTTCACATTAAAGTGCGCAAGTAAGACTTCATTAGAAAAAAACTTTCTACAATACTAAAGAATTTGAACATTGAATATGAATGTGAATTTGTGAGTGGTGCAATGGAATATGTGACTCAAGCATTACACACATTAAGTACATTTAGTAAAGGCTGGCTTAGTGGATAAATTGCATTTGTGAAAGAATATTCTTGAGAGATGCTCAGAGCAGATACTCAAGAAGCACATTCCAGCAAAGAGTGTCCTGCAGAGAGACACTCAACAACGGCAACAGTATCAACAGGCACTGCTCTTGAATCCTTTCCTCAAACAGGCGTTTTGGAACACATGAGTGGATATTAAGAATAATCTTAATTAAGGCAAAATTTACATACAGCAAGAAGTACTGACCTTAATTGTGCAATTCAGCAAGTACAAACTAATGTGCCCCCATGGATCAACATCATCCAAAGCAAGATAGAAAATATTTCCATCTCCCCACAAGTTCCCTCAAGGCCTTCCCCATCAAAGTTCACCTCCCAGAAGCAGCCACTGCATAGATCTCCATCGCTGCTTAGTCAGTCGTGCCGACCTTGAACGTCACAGAAAGGGAAGCGCAGACCAAGCACCCTTGTGTGCCCTTTCATCATTCAAATGAGAGGCATCTGTTTCATGGCTACTAGCCACCCATGCATTTCTGTTCCTGAGTTATATTGTGTTGTATGAAATGTTGAATGTTTCATAGTTTTCCCACTGCTGACGGGCGCTTGAATCAGTTCTGGTTTGGGGCTCTAGTAAACAAAGCTGTTACGGGATGAACATTCATGTAAAATCCTTGTGCGGACTTTGGACTTAATTTTTCTTAGGTTAATGCTTAGGAGTCCTAATCTTAACTGAATAAGATCCTAATTTATAGTTCTGAATGTCCATATTTCTAACAGAGTTTCCAAATAAAATCACACAGCGTAACAACCGTCATGGTAACAAAGGACTGCAGAGATGGCCGTGGCTCCATAAAACTATAATTGAGCTGAAAAATCCTTATCGCTAACGACATCGTAGCCGTCATCACACTGTGGTGCAGGCATCATACGCACTACTCACGCGTGTACGTGGTGTCTCTGGTGTTAACAAGCCCACTGTGCTGCCAGGTCTATGCAAATGCCACACGCAATTATGTTCAACACATCATACCTGATAATGATAGTGACTATCTTAATGGTTTATATGTTTACTAGACTATACTTCTCATCATTATTCTAGAGTGTTCTCCTTCTACTTACAAGATAAGAAGTTTACTATAAAACTGTACACCATGTTGTGCTGATGGCAGCCTCATGCTTCTGATGTTTACCTCATACATCTCTTGGTTGCACTATTTTCTCTTGTGTTTGATTTAATTGCTATCACAAAGAGTCAAAAAGTTTTGAAATATTTAAAGGCTTATAAGGTAAAAAATTACATTAAACTAAGGCTACTTTATTATTGAAGAAAGAAAATTTGTTTTTTATAAATTGAGTGTGGCCTAAATGTGCAGTGCTTATAAAATCTACAGGAATGCACCGGGATGCCCTAGGCCTTCACGTTCACTCACTACTTACATGTGACTCACTCAGAGCTGCCTCCAGTGCTGCAGGCTTCATGCATGGAAGTGCCATTTTTCGTTTTTTTTCTTTTCTTTTCTTTTCTTTTTCTTTTCTTTTCTTTTCTTTTCTTTTCTTTTGAGATAGAGTCTCGCTGTGTCGCCCAGGCTAGAGTGCAGTTGCATGAACTCTGCTCACTGTAGCCTCCACCTCCTGGGTTCAAGTGATTTTCCTCCTCAGCATCCTGAGTAGCTGGGACTACAGGTGCACACCACCACACCCGGCTACTTGTATTTTAGTAGAGATGGGGTTTCACCATGTTAGCCAGGATGATCTCATTTTCCTGATCTTGTGATCCACCTGCCTCAGCCTCCCAAAGTGCTCGATTACATGCATTAGCCACCATGCCCAGCTCCATTTTTTATTTTTTATTCCATTCTTGTAGTATAGTTTTTCTATGTTTAGTTGTGTTAAGATACATAAATCCCAATATGTTACAGTTGTCCACAGTATTCAGCGCACTGACATGTCGTACAGTTGTGTAGCCTAGTAGCAATAGACTATCTTGTATAGCCTAGGTGTGCAGTAGACTATATCATCTAGGTGTGGAAAGCACAGCCTATGATGTTCACCCAACAAAATCACCTAAGGATGCATCTCTCAGAAAGTATCTCCATCTTCAAGTGACACATGACTATATATTTATAGCACTACATGTGTTTTTGTAAGAAAAGAAAAAAAGACTCAATGCCATGATCTATTTTCTGGTCTAAGAAATTAGATAAAGATTCACATACAAAACACAATGTATGCAGACGAAAAGAAGTAACAGCAATCACAGTGGAAATTCATGAAATGGAAAACTGAAGAGTTAGATCTTTGAGTTTCCTAAAATTGATTCTATTTAAAGAGACTACACAGAAAAAAAAAAAAAAACAAGAGAAAGAACATAATTCATTGCCAATTTATATTGCAAAATATCAACAGGTTATATCCACACAAACTATAAGAATATTGAAATAAAACTAAGAGACAATTATGAACAATTTATAACAATCTCTTTGAGAATTTAGATAAAATGGAAAAATTTCTTGGAAGTGCAAACTACCAAAGGACATTTAAGAAAAAACAGACAACCCGAATATCCCTATATCTGTTGAAGACAGCAGATTGAAAAATCACATACACAGGCGCACGCGCACGCGCGCACACACACACACACACACACACATTTTCAGGCCCAAATGAATTCACAGATTTTTCCAAATATTTATGAAAGTATGGATATGATTCTACACAAAATGTGCCACGAAAGGGAAATGAAAAAGAATGGAATTCTGTCAGCTCTCTGTGAGACCAGAATCACTGTGATACTAAAGCCAGAAAAAACAAATTCCAATAAAGCAGTTTAACGTTGGAAAGGTCAAAACAGAAGTTACCATATTAAAATTCAAGAAGGTCAAAATATGGCAATCAGAGGCTGCTGAAAAAACATTTGATAAAATGTTGCATTCTTTCCTTATGAAATTTTTCAGCAAGCTGGGAGGACAAAGGAACTCCATAAACCTAAGAAATGGCAACCATGAAAAGTTAACGTGAACTTGATGTGAAAGATTGGATGCTTTTTTCTATAAGGTCAGGAAAAAGGATGGGTGGATGGATGCTTCCTTCAAGATTTGTTTGAAGATAATAGCCAGTATAATGATGCAAGGAAGGGTAATAAAGGCACCCAGATTGCAAAGGGAGAAGGAAGCGGTTCTTTGACCACAGAAGGCATGATTGTCTGTGTGACTATCCAGCGTGATCTACAACAGAAAAAGAAGTTACTAAAATTGGCAAGTGAGCTCAATTTTGCTGCAGGATACAAAATCAATTAACAGAATTAAATTTCTAATAGCAACTATTAGAAATTAAACCTGAAAATATTTTAACATTTAAAATACCATAAAATTAAAGAAAGCCCGACTATTTTTCTCACAGTAGTGTGGGTGTAGAATACGCTCATGCAGGGCTTCCTTACCCTATCAAAGGTGCTTCCTCTCCTCATCTTCCATTCAGATGGTTGACTTTTTCAGCTTCCACATTCAATGAAAGAATGTTGGCCACACCAGAAACTTGATTTGATTTTCTGTTAAGCATAAAGTTTTGTACCACTAAAGAATATAGACATTTATGAAGGAGAAAACCTTTAGCCCTTAATTAATTTATTCATTAATAAATTAATATGTTTTTATCTCTAAAGGAAAACACATTAAGAGTGTTGCTGAAAGAAGAACATATTCCTCCAGAGTTATAGATATTTCAAAAGCCATCACCAAATCAAGCCACACCAACAGAATCCTGGATGCTTGAACCACATGGCACTCCTCTCCTAATGCTTTCATTGGGTGTTTCTGGGCAGAGCACGTGATGAGCAGGGGTCCTGGGAGAGCCACCACTGAGGCAATGTGAGGGCATTCCACATTCCTATTGCACGGTGTACTCCACCTGAGCGATGTCTGCTCTATCTCATGGTCAACTTGGATTGTACAACTGATTAAATTACCTCTTCTGAGTTGAAGACAGTGCTTGCAACAACATGGAATTTGAAAGGGGAGCTGTTATCGCAAGTGCAACTTCTATCAGTTGGGAGCCAGCCTATGCTATTTTGATACAAGGGATTCTAAGTCCACAGTGGAGTGGAAGGAAGGCTGTGCTGAGTCAGATACCTACCATGAGCATTCTTGTGCAGAGGGAGGGTCTTCATGGAAACACTGACTGACCCTTCCTGGAAGCCAAGTGTGCAGCCAACTCAAACACTTTTGACATCATAGTGACCTGCACTTTAGATAAATTCCAAGGGCTACTAAGCTACTGCATTTTAATTCTCTTCTAACTCCCTTTTTAATATGTGCTACCTTGTACAATGTATGTGTAAGTTATCTATAAACAGCATAAGAAATAAATTATTACTTTTTTTAGTTATTCCTTAATTGAAAATATCAACCATTTGTGTTTCAGAGCCCTCCTTTTTAAAATACAGCTGTTAAGAATAGTTAATGCAATTCCTCAACCAATCCAAGTATTGACACGTTTTCTGGCATCTACAGGAGGAAAGCGAAAGCAGCACATTCCCGATTAGAATCGAACCCACCTTGTTTTTAAGTAGACAGAGAACAGGCTTATTCTGACAAATCCTTGAGGGTATGACTTCCTGTGTGATTACTGCCAGAGGCTAATGAGAAGGATTTGAAGAGATTAAACATGAATGTGTATTAGACCCACTTTCATTTTTCCAGTTCCTGAGATTTGTTCCTATTAGCAGGTAATAAGTCTAGTCATGATGGAGCAGTCCTGTATGGGGGCTTTATGCTGTGCCAACTCAGCTAAGAGGAGAATTTATGGATTAGTCCGAGTTGTGCAGCAGAGCGTGGCCAAGCTGATCATGAAATCCAACATGACACCATGCTTTCTGAATTAGCAGGAGGCGACAGAGGCTTAATGCATGGTGTTTGGAAGGTGGACATGAAGCAAAATCCAGACCTTTAAGTTCTGAGGCTGGAGCAGAGGCGCAGGCACCAGGCATGGCTGCTCTGGGTGCTGAGTGCTGTTCACCTTTTAGCTCACCCTGGAGTCCAGAATGGGAGCTCCCACTGCACCCTGAGGTCCCACACCCTGCCAGATGCTACCTCTGCTTCTTCAGTGCCAAGGCCAGATGCCCGTACTCACTTCCAAGATGAAGACATCCCCTTCCCTTTTCAGATATCCACATCCTACAAGTGGGAGGCATGGAAGGCCTTTTCCTATCTCCCCTCATTCTCTCCCACTTCAGATCCATCTCTCCTCCCTGATGGGGTGCTGTGCAGACTTCAAGCTTCAGTACAGATGCAAAAATAGGAGCCTAAATGTCCTGTACCATAGCTACCCCAGCCCTCATAACTGCACACACACATCCATCTTTTTGTGGTTCTGGTTTCTCTCACCACACTGTGCTGGATAGATCCTGTCCCAAAAACTTGTACTAGTTAAGGTAATGCTAAAATTTGTAATTTAAAAAAATGCTTCCTTCTTAATAGAAATTACTCACTTACAGTCTTACATGTGCTGGTATGTGTGGGTGGCAGTGCCACTCTCTGTGGTTGTGGGGACAAGCTGGCTGACGGGTTTTCTGTCTTCACCCCAAGTTTCCAAGGTGGCCTGTGCATTAATAACGAGACAGCTGGTGGGGAAGAATGCAAGCATCACCCAGGAATGCACATGAGCCAAGCTGCAGATGCCTCCCACAGGAGCCCCGTGGCAGGGCTCCGACCACAGCCTGTGGGCCACGACATGCTGCTAAATCAGCTGGAAACTTACCCTTACTTTGTGCCCAGGAAAAGAAGGACACAGGTTTGATGACCACATACCAGTGTCTTCCTGAGACCTCATCTGAGATGCTCTTTGAAGATAACTTTGTTTTCTTTATGGAGGATTGAGGACAATATTTCAGACAGATTCCCCCAAAACAGTGTTTTTAAGACTTTAGGTTGTGAAATTAAATTAACGTCTTGCGCAGATCTGGTTGAGAGGATATCGGGACTGTGAGCAGCCTGCATTCATTGTCAGCCACGTCACAGATCTGTTTGATCAGCGAATCATCACCAACTCCTAAAATCTGCATATGCCACTGGGAAGGTTACCTTTGTGAGAAGTTCTGTGTACCCCACTTTCAAAGGTGGAACTGAGGGCTCAGATATAGCTAAGTGACACACCTCAGGAAAGAGAAATTGATGCAGCTAATTTTGGAATCTATTCTTTTTTTCCTTAAACAATTTTCCAACTAGAGTACTCTAGAACTTTCTGAGTCAATTCTGAGAGTTAGGTGTGAAGAATAAGAAATTACACAGTTTGTTTTTTTTTCATTGAAATGTTCAATTAAGGAAACATCTGCTTATATTTTACTGGTATATTGGTATGTGTTCACATAGATCAAAATTGCCAATTTAATTAGCAAATTTAACAACAATTTTCTGTCAAGTTTTTATTTCTTTTTCTCTGGGTTATTTTCTTCACCTGCTGTTTGAGGTTTACCAAGGAATATATTTGAATATACACTTTAATATAAATTTTAACTATCTCCAAAATAATTAATGGAGATATATTTCAAAAATTTCACACATCACTGGTCAAATCCAGATGACAAAATTTTCATCAAATCACGACCTAAAATTAGAGCTTGTGATTGATAAAAAAAATAACTTGATTATTTGAAAGTATATCCCAAGTTTATTTTTTCGATTCCTTACAAAATGTTTCTTTTAAAGTAAAAATGTCTCATCAGTTTGAATATGAATTGTTTTTAAATCTGAGATTCCATGTTAAAACATAAAGAAAAATTCTTAGAAACCCTTTTCTTAGCTACTTTTCCAAAAGTTATTTCTACATTCACTGATTTGCCTTCCTGCTGGCTCCAAGACCCCTACAGTCAGATAATACCCCAGAGTGGATATCTGACAGCAAATGCCAGAGCCAGGCAGGCAGATGGCAGTGGGGGATAAAAAAGGAAACCAAGATACCACCCTTCCTCTAGTAGCTTAAAGATTAGTTGAAAAAGTGGGTCATATATTTCGTGATAATGACTTAGTGGTGGAGTAAGTGGAAAATGAGTGGACAAGTAAAAGCAGTAGAAGATTAGATCATTGCAGTCTGCTGTATTAGGCAGGGCTCTCCAGAGAAACAGAACCAGATGGAGGGATGGATGGGTAGATAGCTATTGAGATCGGTAAATAAGTAGATAGACAGACAGGCAGATAGATAGAAGACAGAGAAATACTCACAATGCCCCAATAAAGTCATCACTGAATTAGACAATCATGGCCTTAATTTTCTTAGTTGATCTTCCATTTAGCCAGTCCCTTGAGACTCACAAAGAATAAATATTTCTTTTTAAATGTTAAAGTTTCTATAAGCACTAGATTTGGGAAATTGCTATGTATAATAATGTTGGATGCGTCATGTACTGATAAAACACAAAAGCTGGAAAAAATTGAAGATTTGAAACCATACAAAGACAGATTCACAGCTTGGCTCCATCCAGTAAGGATTATAAAATCCCAGATAATTATTAACAGAAACGCCCATTTCACATTGTTCAATGGCCAATATAATCTTAATTTGTGCAGGTATTTGTTTTTCCTTCCTTCCATTTTAGGATTCTATCTGACCGTAATCCTTCTCTATTTGTCCTTCTTTTCAATTTTTCTTCTCATAATCCTGCTCAAAATGTTGCCACAAAATTAACCTTTCTTTCTGTCCTGCTGACCCTTCTAATCCTTTCATTAATACCCTGCAGAATTCCACCTGACATTCACATTTTCACACCTTCTATCTTCAAGACCCTGTGCAAGACAGCAATTTTCCCTTCATTACTTATAGCTATTTGGGGCCAGTTCCTCAACTGAAATCTCTTTAAATAACACCTTTATTTTCTTAATTCATACCTCTCTGTGCTCTGCTAAATGACTTAGCCCAGTCAAGCTTTTGTAGTCTTTTGAATTTATTTCCTGCCTCTTTAAAAGCTATATCCTCCAGCTTTATAAAGGAGAGAAGAAAATAAAGGACTAATAAAGAAAAAGAAAGATAAGAAATAATTTCAAGTGAGATTACTTTATTAATACCTTAAAATAGCAAAGAAAGGTTTTCCCTGAGGTTTAAACACATCTTTACGTCTTTTCCATTTAAAAAAATGACGATTCGTTGCTACTTAATTTATTATTCTTTTTAGAAGACTGCTTTCTGAATGAATTAAAACTTAACAATCCTCACTCTAAGTCTCAGTTTTTTCTGAGGCAGGTTAACATACAGATAGACCTTTCTCTGTGTTGTATAATGTTTAGCTAATTTTTGTTGGATTGATTCTTGTTAAGAACATTTTCAAAGTATTTGCTTTCAACTTTTGTAAAAGGAATGAAACAAATAGCTCAGGCAAGTGTTAGTCAAATCAGGTTCTATTTAGGTCTGAAAGCAGATGTGTTTACGTTACCTCCCCATCAATGCCAGATCCCAAGGCAGCACAAATGTTTCATTATGGTTTTATTCTGTATTCCACATAATTTTTTTACTTTATATTGCATCAGCTTTTAAACATATTCTTCACATGGACAATCGCTGGCAGAATCCTATATGTTGTCATAATACATGTTTACATCTTTAACCATGACATGAAAAGTATCCATTCTCATGGCTTTTGTGGTGCTTCTGAGATGCAAGTAGATTCGATGCCTGGTGAGTTTTATTATTATGTCCTAAAGTCAGCCAATTAGAGAGGCACTGGTTTTCTTCATTCAGGAAAAATAAAGCTAGAAATTATAACCTCATGCAGAACTATTACAGAACTGAAAAATGCAAATGAGAAGACACCTCTTGAGGAAGCACTGGCGTGGTAATCTCCCTTTTCTATTCGATAATTAAAGGTGGAAGTAAACCCAATCATCTGTGGTATTCTCTCCCCTGAACACCAATCCAATGACCAGGTGAGTGATAGAATCCATCCAGATTTAGTTGTTTTTTCTTTCAGTAGTAAATCCATTTACCATTGTACTTACAATGCATTTTTCACTGCACAAATCACTATGGATTTATATTACACCTGTGTATACCCATTTCCCATTTGTTCTCCCCGTTTGAACGTAAATCCCATGGGTAAGAAACACTGTAGACTGTGATCAGGCCGGGTACACGGGTCTAACTTGTTCCTCATAATCAGTGCATCTGGAGTTCCTCCTCCTGTTTGAAAGACAGAAAATACAGGGTAAAAAAGAAAAA
The DNA here is from genome assembly GCA_004027835.1 of Alouatta palliata. NCBI lineage: Eukaryota > Metazoa > Chordata > Mammalia > Primates > Atelidae > Alouatta > Alouatta palliata. The sequence continues at coordinate 11,757 of PVKV010028525.1, forward strand.
GCAAAGAAGTAAGAAAGGAAAGACAGAAGCAGGGTTGAAAATGAGGGAGAGAAGGAAGGAAAAAGGCTGTAGATGAATAATAAGCTTTCTTCTTTAAGTCAATGGCACACTGTCTACGATGTTGCTCCAATCAAAAATCCAAGAAGTCATCTTTGTTTTCTCTCCTTCCCACAAACTCCATATCCAATTGCCCCGCCTCAGAAGCCCCAGAGGCACAACCTCCAAAGTGTAAGAAGGTTCTCCTGCACCTTTCACCCTGAGCAAACCATCAAATGTTCACTGGACCCTGAATCTGCCTCCTCACTGCCTGGCCTCTTCTTCCTTTTCTGCTCCCCAGTAGCACATTTTAGAGAAGGCAGCTAAATATTTTTAGAAAGCCTGAATTATTTTTATAGCACACCCTCCTGAAAACATTCTGAGGCTTTACAATTTCTATTAAACTATAATATTTTTCTTAACGTTTTCTGTCTGTTTCCCCTACTTGAGTATAAATTTACTGGTGGGAAGAATTGTATTGAGTGTATGACTGCATTTGCAGCCCTAGGACGCTGCCTGCCTTTGCCTCATCACCCAGGAGATATTTATTATGTGACCGAATGAAGAATGAACGAATGAATGAATGAGCTTTGTGTTCTCCAGCGTTTCTGCTGCTGCTCTGTAACCAGGGAGGCCCTGCTAGTTACACCTCCCTGCTCTTGGGCTCTGTCACACTGTCATCAATTCAGGTTACATGATCTGAAATTTTACCATTTTTTTGTTTTGTTCTGTTTTGTTTTGTTTTTTTGAGACTGAGTCTTGCTCTGTTACCCAGGGTGGATCTTGACTCACTGCAACTTCCACCTCTGGGTTCAAACAATTCTCCTTCCTCAGCTTCCTGAGTCACTGGGATTACAGGTGTCTACCACTATGCCTGGCTAATTTTCATAGTTTTAGTAGAGACGGGGTTTCACCATGTTGTCCAGGCTGATCTCTAACTCCTGACCTCAAGCGATCTGCCTGCCTCAGCCTCCCAAAATGCTGGGATTACAGGTGTGAGCCACCACACTCAGCCAAATTTTACCATTTTTTTTGCCATTTTGCTCAGCTCTTTGCATAATAATACACCAATGTGTTTTCCCTCAGTCAATCCTAACACTTCTTAGAAAAACAAAACAAAACATAGTTTGTAGGCACTTCCCAGTAAACAATGGCTTCCCTCACTCTGCGAAAGAAACACTAGCCTCCAGGTACAGGCCAGTGTCTGCTTGCTCTCTTCCTGAAGTCACAGGGGTCATATCTGCTGGCTAGGTGGGTCCTTATGGCAGACATCCAGGTGAGCTCAAGTCAGTGGAGAAGAGGAAGACCCGCTCCCTAGAGCATCCACAAAACAACACTAGTTACCACCATGACGGTGCTCCCTTGGGTGTGGGTTCTAATTCTGTATCTAAGACCCACATCCGTACAGGTCAGCTTGTCAGAGCGGAGCCCATAGACTTCTGAAATGAAGTCACACCTGCCCAGTCAGCTGGAGACCCCCAAGGATGCTGGAAGCCAACAGGCACTGCAAACGCTTTCCATCTGAGCCACACAGGTGCCTGCCACAAGCTGGAACAGAGCCGCCCCCTCCCAGGAGGGCTGCATCCCCCTGCTGCCTCCAGCTGGGCCCAGAGCTCAGCCTGGCTGCCTGGAGGAGGTTGCTGGGTTCCTGCCTTTGCATGAGTCTATTCCCGTATTCCTGCATTCATCAGTAACACCCTCGAACAGAAAGAAGAGGATTCTATTTTATGACACTTTTACCAAAAATCAACCTCACCAACACACAAATAACAGATGGATAAACTAACAGTGGATTTGAGTATGAAATATTAAATCACATTACATACCAAGTATCAAGTATCTAATTATATAAAATGCAAAGTATGAATTATGGAAGTAAATAAGCAATTCCAACATCAGAACTAGCTGGTACTCAGGAAAAGAAACTAGAATGCCCTGGGACTGTGAACTTCCACTGTGGCATCTAGGCAGATAATGAAGGGAGGTGGTGCCTTTGGACCTTGGCTTTAGCCTGATGCGGGATTCTGGGCATGGCGAAGGCAGCTGTCAGGTCGCAGCTGACATGGTCTGGTTAATTCCAGGAGGACTTCATTCTCACACTCCCAGCAGAGCCCCAGATAGGTTCCATTCGAGATCTAGTCCGTCTTGCTACCTTAGCCACTACTTTTCTTTCTCTTTCTAAATTAGGTCTCTTAATTCTATCATCAGGTTATCAAATTTATATTTCAATATTTAAAATAATATAGTAGGAAAAGCCCAATTTAAAAAATCTATAACATGGGAATTATATTGGTGTTCTCTATTCCTGGCAGAGAGGAAACCACTCCTTATTTTGTGTTTTGGAACTGTACTTCTAAACTGTATCTTTCATTTTAAAGGTAAGAGGGCTGATTGACCAGTCATTGTACTTCCAGCACAAAACAAATTATATGCTTCTCATCCATCTTACTCTACTACCTGCACAAACGAAGCAGCACGCTAAACCTCTGCATCAGTAGTGGGGGTATCAGCTTCCTTTTCTTTCTGGTAGAGAATCGTCAGGTTCTTTTTTATTGTTTTAGTTTGGACAGCTTTTTCTGAAACTCCAGAAGGGCGTGGTACATCTCTGCTGCATGTTCCTTTTCTTTTTATGCTGCTTTGCTTTATGGTGCTTTGCAGACATTGCATTTTTCACAAATTATTATTTAGTTATTTATTTGACACATTGTGACAGTACATATTTATGGGGTACAATTTAATGTCTTCATACAGATAAAGGTTATGTAATTAATAAATCTGAACGTTTTGTTTGCCCATCATTTTATGCATTTATCATTTCTTTGTGGTGAGAAGCTTCAAAAGCCCCTGTGGCAGGGTGCAGTGGCTCACACTTGTAATCCCAGCACTTTGGGTGGTCAAGAAGGCAGATCACTGGAGGCCAGGTGTTCCAGACCAGCGTGGCAACATAATAAGACTCTGTGGCTACGAGACTTAAAAATTTTAGCCAGGTGCAGAGGGGCATGCCTGTAGTCCCAGTTACTCGGGAGGCTCAGGCAGAAGGAACATTTGACCCCAGGAGTTCAAGGTGGCAGTGAGCTATGATGACATTGCTGCACACTCCAGCTGTGGGGACAGAGCAAGACCCTGTCTCAAAAAAAAAAAAAAAAAATCTCTCTTCCGGCTATTTCGTTACATATCCTACTTAGAGCCACTGTCACCCCATGGGGCAGTACAACACAGACTTCCTCCTCCTGCTTAATCGTAGCTGTGTGGCCATCAGCCATCCTCTCTCCACCCTCCTCTCCCCTTCCTTCCTGTCCTCTGCTAACCACCGCTCACTCTGTACTTCTAGATTGGCTTTTTCAGATTCCGCATGTGAGTGAGACCATGCCACTTTCGGCTTTCTGTGCTTGTTTATGGCACTTAATGCCCTCCAGGCTCATCCATCTTATTGCAGATGACAGGATAGTATTCTTTGTTGTATCTGAATAGTATTTCTTTGTGCATACATACCACATTTTCCTTATCCACTCATCCCTTGTTGGACACGGGCTGAATCCAACTCTAGGGTACTGTGATAGTGCTTTAATAAACCTGGGAGTGTCGATATGCTTCCACACACTGATTTCATTTCCTTTGGATCTATACCCGGGAGTGGAATCACTGGATCGCACGGTAGCTCCGTCTTTAATTTTCAAGGAACTTCCATACAGTTTTCCATAGTAGCCTCGTTAATTTACAATCCCACCAACAGTGTCTAAGAGTCCCTTTTGCTGCACACCCTCGCTAACACTTCTTTTGTTTTATCTTTTTTATTGGAGTGAGGTGGTGTTGAATTGAGGTTTTGAGGTGCATTTCCCTAATAATTAGGGATGTAGGGCATTTTTTCATATACCTGTTGGCTGTTTGAACTTATTCTTTTGAGAAATGTTCATCAAGGTCCTTTGGCCATTTTTAAATTAAGTGTTTATGTTTTCTTGTCTTCTTTCTTCTTTTTCCAGTTTGGTGGTGGTGGTGTTTAAGTTCCCTGTGTATCCTGGATATAACTCCTTATTGGGTTTATAATTGCAAATATTTTCTCCCATTTCTAGGTTTTCTCTTCCCTCTACTGTTTTCTTTTCTCTGTGAAGGTTTTATGTTTGGCATAATTCCGTCTGTCTATTTTTGTTTTTGTTGTTTTCACTTCTGAGGTCTTATTTCTAAAATTGTTGCTCAGCCTTGTATCATAAAGTGTTGCCCTTATATTTTTTTCCAGTAGGTTTTACGTTTAAGTCTTTATTTCAATTTGAGTTAATTTTTGTGATGATGAGAGGTAGAGATCCAGTCTCATTATTCTGCATGTGGATATATAACTTTCCTAGCACCATTTATTGAAGAGACTGTCCTTTTCCCAATGTGTGTTCTTGGCAGCTTTGTAAAAGTCAGTTGTCTGTAGTTGTCTGAATTTATTTCTGGGCTCTCTATTCTCTGTTCCGTTGGTCTCACCTTGATTCCAAAGCCAGACACACACACACACACAGAAAAACACAGGCCAATATTCCTGCTGAATATAAATGCAAAAATTCTCAACAAATTCAACAGTATTTCAAAAATATATATTCACTGTGATGAAGTGGGATTCATCCCTGAGATGCAAGGATGCTTGAATGTACACAAATCAATCAATGTGCTACTTCACGTTAACAAAAAGAAAGGCAAAAAACACCCGATTATTTCAGTACTCACAGAATAGGTGTGCTTTAACTGAAGTGTTTGCGCTGTTAGCCTGAAGAAGTGCAGAATGGAAAGTTTTCCAGCCCTGTGGCAGGACTGGAGGAAAACTGTATCCTCCAAAGGCTGATCACCTGCTACAGTGCATGTAGTTAACTTCCTTCATCCAATCTGGAGGAAACTTCTGTCCTCCATGTTCATCGGAGTCAATCCACAGCTGGCATGGCACTGGAGGATGGAGAAGAGGGCAGCACATCTGTACTGACTTGCTCTAGACTTTGTGTTAGACAGCTGAGAGCACTTCTGAAAACATTGCATTTCTTGTCAAAATTGATAATTATCAGAAAATATGTATTTTTGGTGCTAAGGTTTTATTCCTGGAAATGTTCTTTCGAAAAAATAATAATGCTTCTGGTAAAATGTCATCTATCTTATTAGTGCTACAAAGTGCTGTAAGTTTCTGTTGATTTGTGGTGAGATGCAACCCCCATGCAAACACTGCACTCACTTTCCTAATCTTCTTCCTCAGTGGAGGTAAGCAATTGCATGAGTTTTCTATGACTTTTATTTAAAAAAAAAAAAAAAGAAAAGAAATAATATGCTTAGGGCTGTGTCTAATTTTTTTGAATATATTAATAAATCGTAATTCAACTGTTGCATATAGTCATCTACCAATAAAATTAACACATTAAAAAGGAACATCCAAAATATTAAAAAGTAGATTTTGTAATTTATTTTTGAAGATATCATTTGAAGTGGTAACATTTTATCCATTTAAAACATAGTCTCAAAACATGGTTGTTCAGACAAGATGGAAAGTCTGGAAGCCAACAGAAAATTTGCACATCTTCTTCATGTTCAAACGACTAATCAAAGGTGAAAAGTATCAGTAACATAAGAGGATTAAGTTCTAGAGGTCTGCTTTACAACATTTTACCTATAGTTAGGAATCCTGGCTAGGCATGGTGGCTCACACTTATAATCCCAACAAACTGGGAGGCTAAGGTGGGAGGATCACTTGAGGCCAGGAATTCAAGACCAGCCTTGGCAACACGATGAAACCCCATCTGTATTTTGTTTTTGTTAAAAAAAAATAGAGATGGGGTATCTCTATTTTTAACTACTATATTGCATATTTTAAAAAATTGTTACAGGAACATACGTTAATGTTCTTACTACAGTAAACTATTATTTTTAAAGTAGCATTTTTTTTCTTGCCATTCAAAATACTTTTTTAAAAAAGGTCTTCAAAGGCTTTTTTTATTTGGCTGGGCCTGAACTCCATGGTTAAACTGCATTTTGAGGAGTTGATGCCTTTTCAGATAGCTCAGATTCTAGAGTGCCGATTTCCTGCTGACTTCTATTTTATTATCATTGAAAGTAAATAGTTGAATTTACCGTACACTTGAATAAGGGGGTCAAAAACCAGAGGTAACAAGTAGTACAAACAACTCTTTACCCTCTTTTTGGATGATTGAAAAACTTTGATAGTATAATCAAACTGAAGCAAGTCATTTTATATCGAGAAGAACACAAACTACTAAACTACTAGTCAAGTAAACATTTCTTTATTTTTTTTTATTTATTATTATTTTTTTTTTAGACCGAGTCTCCCTCGGTTACCCAGTCCGGAGTGCAATGGCACAATCTCAGCTCACTACCACCTCAGCCTCCCGTGTTCAAGCATTTCTTCTACCTCAGCCTCCCGAGTAGCTGGGACTACAGGCACGCGCCAACATGCCCATCTAAGTGATCTGCCTACCGCGGCCTCCCAAAGTGCTGGGATTGCAGGCGTGAGCCAGCGCACCTGGCCACATTTCATTTCTGAATTAGGAAATCAAAGCTCAAAATTGCTCGGGGTACCAGATATCCCACACAGTAAACATACAGCTAGAGCCAACCCTGAGGAGCTCCCACCCTGGGACTGTCCATCAAAACACATGAGCCTGGTGCAGGCAGCCTCTGGCAAGAGTTCTCACAGGAGAGAAAAAAAGCAAGGATGAGGTTGTGGAAAGGGTCTTCAGAGGGGTGAGGTGACATAATTAGGGCAATGGGTCATTTAAGGTCCAGCATTGCAGGCTGTCAGGACAAGGTGCATTAAGGCCCTTCCGGAAGTGACACCTGCTTAACCCTGTCGAGGCTGCAACATGGATGAAAGTGTGTGGAGAGAATGCTGCAGACACATCTTATCTCTCCTTGCACATGATACATCTCCAGTAGAGCAGCACATGTTACTGACTTGGAGCAGAGCTTTAAAACAGCACCTGTTCCTAGTTCTGAGAAGAGGATACTCTGCCAGTTCCCAGGTCCCACAGGCACACAGTGTGGGTGATGCAGACACGAGCTCACTTGCCCACAGCACTCCCAAAGGCATTTTACTCTTATGTGGGAGGCAGCTCTTGTTACGCAGCAAGAGCTAACTGATACACTGTTCCTGCAAACATAACCCTATTGACAACCTTGTTATATGCACAATGATGCCTCTGGGATCATTCTTTCTTTTTCTCTCCCGAGTTTGTTCCAGCTCTTTGCCTGTCTCCAGTGAATGTTTTACTTAGTTCTTCCCTGATCTTTAGCACTGCTCAGAATTTTAATAGCTACTTGCTTCTCCAACCTCTAGTAAGCTTTCAAAAAATGCAGCGATTTGAGAGGCCACGTGCAGACTTCTCAGAAATCCAGATGACAACAACTTGCAATCCAGCCTCTGGTGATGGAGAAGATCCTCCCACAGCTAACACATCTCAGCCAAGGAACCAGCACATGCAGGCGCAGGTGAAGTCCTCATGTGTCTGAGGGGGTAAAAAAAGAAAGGGTCTCTTGAGGGTGATCCTGCATCACCACTGTACAACAAGCACATTTATCTCTCCTAGACCTGCTTTTTAACCCACATTCAAACCATTTTATCTCCTAAACCACTTACTTCCTCTTAGCTTAATTTTCTAACAGAAAAACAGTGGTTTTGAAAAACATATGAATCACCCATTTATTTCCTAGGATATAAAGTGAGATTTTTGTTATTGTAATCTGTTTCTGAATTGATCATTTATTTCTCATTTGGGGATTTGTAAGGGAATAAAGCAGGTATAGAATACATGGCAGCTATAAACTCTACTGGGACTGGTGGAATTACACCACTATGATATCAGTAGATGACAAATAGCAAATGAAAAACAAGTCACCTAGGAGACAACTGAGGATGAACTGGGGAAAGTGCATTACCTCCAGTCGCATATTCAACTCCAAACCCTGGCAGTTGGCTTACGGATGTATTTAACATAATACTCATGGGCATTCTATGACCTCTGTTCTATGTTTTGGTGGGTCACATCAGTGTTACAGAAAAATACTCTTCAGGTAGGATTTTGCTGTAAGCGGGTTAATGGAGAAGGACATCATATACTAGAAGAATTCTAGAAGTCAAAGTCACTTTAGTGAGTCAAACACAGGGGTACTGGTTTGAGGGTCTAGGCAGTTGATTGGATTTCCATGGATGAAAGACCAAGTGGGGAAGGGGATAGTAACTGAAAAATTGGAAGACGAGGGTTTGGAAGACGGGAGTTTCCCATAACAAACGCAGGAGATGAAGCTGGAGATCTTCAAGAGACAGAATACAGATGCCTGAATCGGCTTCATAAACCCTTTCTGTTGACTTCTGCACCAATGCTGAGTTTATTTAAATGGGCCAGGGTACGTGTGACCTTTCCTTAGCCCCTGGAGAGACTTCCTTGACAGATGATTCATCATAGGGTCCTCCCAGAAGAAATTCCTGATTAGTTTATCTCATCAATTTCCCGATTGATCCCATGATTATTCCTCAAGCTTCTACCTCTACCTGTGGACCAGGAATGGAGGCTGCTTATCATACTCCAGAAAACAATGGTGCTGATGAAAACCCCTTAATGTTCTCTCTCATGGATCTGAGAGCTGATTCCTCACGAGCTGAGGGTAGACCTCAGAGGAGTGCACGAAACTCAGAACACGCATTTAAAAGAGTGAACCAGGGAAGAAGAAACAAAGTCAGCAGTCTCAGTGTTACCGCTTTCTCTTCCCAACTAAAGTGCCAGAGCCCCCAGCTTAGCAAGATGGTGGTGCATATACACAGAGAAGAGAGGCAGCGGGGTGGAGGTGTCTGTTCAGCCATGTAGCAAAGGGCCTGCACCTGCTCCTGCGTGAAGTTTGCCATGGCAGCTTTTACCGAAGAGTATTTATCTTATTTGTCATTTTCTTACCTTTTTTAACTTTTCAGTCTTCTGTTGTTGAACATTAAAGTTTTCAATGTATTCCTATAGCAATTACACATACACACATACACACACACACACACACACACACACGTATATATACATAATAGAGAGAGAGTGTGTGAATGAGAGAGAGAGAGATGGGGTCTCAAACTCCTGAGCTCAAACAATCCTCCCACCTAGGCCTCCCAAAGTGCAAAATGCAAACTGGTCTTAAACTAATTCTTTATGGAATTCGAGTACATATGTTTATAGGCTTCTGAATTAATTCAAAGGAGTCACAGCACTCTCTAACTACAACACATCTCATATAATATATACAAAATGCCTATCACAGTGTGTGATCTGTATAATAAGGAGGTTAGTCTGAATAATGTCTCAGATTCCTTTTAACTCTAAAATTTTGTGATTTGTATAGTGGAATGACAAGTGAAAGATGTAAGAAAAAGAAGCAGGAAACAGCAAATACAGACGTACAATGTGTTTTCTATAGTTTTTACAACATATAGTAATTTATATGCTGTCAGAGTAGCTTTATCCAAATCATTGTCTGAGTCTATGCCATAAACCACCTTTGGAGATATTTATGCCTCCATCATAAATCTCTAAAAACTATCTTAATTGACAGCTATTAAAGATGCATTATTCATGGAAGTTGTCAGACCACAAGGAAATGTTTTATTTTACTAAATTATGGTTAAGTTGACTCGACCAATTTCGATTTAGAGCTACTAAAAGCCAGGAAAATTACCATTCCATCAAAGTTTAAGATGCAAGTAAAATTGCTTAATTTTAATAATTGAAATGTATCATAACCAACATTACAGCCATTAAATTTTCATATGTGAAAGGAACAAAGATGTAAAGGTTAGTGCAATGTGTTTTTCAAACAATGACTTTGTAAGAACGAAGAATGTACTTTCCCCAGTAATACTAAAAAACCTGCTCCTATCCCTACCCTCCCCATTGACAGAGGGGGTCTTTTCCTTCCCACGGGGTCAAAGGAGAGGGACCATCAGATCATCTCCATCATTTTTTCACACAATGCTACATTTTAAAGCAGCACATCCACGTGCTCTGAAGTTTGGCATGGAACCAGAAATCAAACCCAAATATTCTGGAGGGACCACCCTTTTTCTAAAACAATTTTTTTTCCTTGCCTAGTCAAGTTGACTCCTCTACGCAAAGCCCTCAGTTTCCTCTTTTCACTCGATTGCAGTTGATGTGCACACAAACCTTTCCCAGTCCTGAGTAAGATACAATCCCCACCAAAAACAACTGGACCTCTGAGAATCTTTCTGTGAGGTTTGGCTGAGGAAATACTAATTTCAGAAATTAAACTTTCATTCTTCAGTTCTGATTTATCACCACAAAATATTTTGGTTTTGAGCACTGTAAAAATAAATATACACACGTATTTCTAGAGTAACTCTCAGACTCTTTAAGTTACCTCAAAGTAGAATTAGTAACATGTGTTCCTCCTGGGACTTGTATGTATTACATGAGATAATTTAAATAGAAAACAGCATCACAGATTGTAAGCGTGAGGTCAACAGATGATTAAGCTTCCTTCTAATACTCTGAATCCCCATTCACTAGGACATCTTTAAACTTCAAAAAATAAATTTTGTATGAATTCTAATCATAAAAATATAAAAGATTATCCAAATGCACTGGGTCATGATTATATTGGAGAGAAATATTTAGAGAATGCTTTTATGTTAGTCTTTCCAAGTGTTTATATTTTCAGTTCATTTGATCCCTGTTTAAAAATGTTCAGTTATCCTAGATAAAGAAATTATAACTTTCTGATAAGCAAGTTTGAAACACTATAAGAAAACTCTGGTGGCTATACGGGTAACATGAATAGATTCAAGTCTCACCTGCTGAAGATTGGTTCCACTGTCCACTCATCACCAAGATTTTCCTTGTTCTTATTGTCTTGAATGTACTGGCATTTTCGTATCTTCTCCTCAACATTTTAGACAAATATGTCTGGGAGTCTCTCCTCCTATCTCCCACATCAGCCCTGAGGTCTTCAAATTTCATTTCTCTTCTGTCAGACCTACCCCCTCCCCAGCGAAACAAACCTCGAAGTTGCTTGGCTAAAGCTTCCGAAATCTGTTCCTCACCGTTATCGCTCCAGTACCAGGAATAGTGATAGACCCTGGACACCAATAAAGAGGAGTGGAAGGAACTGTGCTTATGCTGACACATCCTCAGAGAACTGCAGTGGGTGTGGTGTGTCCAGGTCCTCCTGGTGCTTTCTTCTCCAGTGTCTGAGGGCTGTAAACAGACACATATCACAGACACGTGTCATGCGTGGGATTTCCTCACAGGGAACTTTGTATGGCTGGAGGTGTCATTGAAGCCTCAGCTCAAAGTTCACACCCTCAGCACTCCAGGCCACCTAATCTCACCGGCTCTTCCCCACTCACTGTTAAATTGCTCTGCTCTGTTGTCCTAAAAACATGAGTCAGAATGTGAAATTACCTTACTAACACGTTTAGTTTTGTCTTGTATATACTGTCTGTCTTCCCCATTAGAAGGGATGCATCATAAGATCAAATACACAACCTGTCTCATTTCTACTCTATCCCTGATGCCTACAGGAGAACCTGCTATTAAGTCGAACCTCAAGAAATAATTCTACAGTGAGTAAAATGCCTGTAATGATGGCCCTCCAACCCAGTACACACATGATTTTCTCCAGGATAAATCTGAATTTTTTCAGAGTTTCCTTAACACATCTGGACATTGGTTTGCCTCTTGATGAGATTTTATAGCCAGGAGGAGAGAGTACTTTTCAACTTGTGTATATAATATTCATTCAGAGAAATAAAGAATTTATGGAGACAGACAATTATGAACCCAGTGTATAGCATTTTAAAGTACTTTTGTGAATGCAACATGTAAATACACATCAAATGACCTTGCCTCTTCCTTATATTTCATGTGTCTTAACATGGTTTAGATGCAACAGTAGTTGAATAAAATCCATAAAACCAATAGTATGTGCAAAAGATACAAATTTTACTTATACTTTTTTGAGAAGGAATCCCTTTCCATCATCAATTCCTAATCCATACTAGATGCTGAAATGTTATCTGAAGTGATGAGTGATAGAATCCTTTGTCCTAATTCTGTACCCTCTCTCAGCCTCAGTCCGTGAGCAACAATGGACTGCACTGACACAATCAGCCTAAACTGTCGATTCACCATCATCACTGTAGTTTAAATTTCAGTCATTAAGATATTATTTAACTGAAAATTCTATTTGTAGTAGTTTTGCAAAACTATAGTAGTAGTTTCAAAAGCATGGTAATGCAACCATATTGATTATGAGGATATGTGGGAAAGTGCAGATTCCCAGAAGTGCCATTAAAAATTCCAATTTATGTCAGGTTTGTCAAAGATCGGATGGTTGTAGATGTGTTGTGTTGCCTCGGAGGCCTCTGTTCTGTTCCATTGGTCTATATCTCTGTTTTGGTACCAGTACCAAGCTGTTTTGATTACTGTTGCTTTGTAGTATAGTTTGAAGTCCGGTAGTGTAATGCCTCCAGCTTTGTTCTTTTTGCTTAGAATTGACTTGCCTATGCGGGCTCTCTTTTGGTTCCATATGAAGTTTAAGGTGGTTTTTTCCAGTTCTGCCAAGAAGGTCATTGGTAGCTTGATAGGGATAGCGTTGAATCTGTAAATTACTTTGGGCAGTATGGTCATTTTCACGATATTGATTCTTCCTAGCCATGAACATGGAATGTTTCTCCATCTGTTTGTGTCCTCTCTTATTTCATTGAGCAGCGGTTTGTAGTTCTCCTTGAAGAGGTCCTTTACGTTCCTTGTTAGTTGTATTCCTAGGTATTTTATTCTCTTTATAGCAATTGTGAATGGCAGATTATGTTTGCATCACTTTAGGAAGAATTCAAAGGAAGTGAACTACATATTTTAGTGTAAGGTGTCAGGAAGGGGTCCAGTTTCTGCTTTCTGCACATGGCTAGCCAGTTTTCCCAACACCATTTATTAAACAGGGACTCCTTTCCCCATTGCTTGTTTTTGCCAGGTTTGTCAAAGATCGGATGGTTGTAGATGTGTTGTGTTGCCTCGGAGGCCTCTGTTCTGTTCCATTGGTCTATATCTCTGT
>PVKV010028526.1:0-24878 GCA_004027835.1 Alouatta palliata
AAACCCCGTCTCTACTAAAAATACAAAAATTAGCTGGGCATGGTGGCACGTGCCTGTAGTCCCAGCTACTCGGGAGGCTGAGGCCGGAGAATTGCTTGAACCCAGGAGGCGGAGGTTGCGGTGAGCCGAGATCGCGCCATTGCACTCCAGTCTGGGTAACAAGAGCGAAACTCCGTCTCAAAAAAAAAAAAAAAAAAAAGTCAGCCAAACAATTTAGATACTTATTAAGTATCTGCTATTTGCCATACATCATGCTAGGTACCATGGAGAATACAAATCAGTCTACTACATGACTCTTACCCTCCAGGAGTTTATGAACAAGCAGAAAAGACTAGACATGCACAGGTAAAACAATAGATAATATGTACTAGGCTCATCAAAGCTATACCTTTTCAAAATAGTATACCTAAGATCCCTATTACACTAATTAGCAGGCTTAAACAATTTAAGTAGGTAAGTTTAACCTACGGTAAAACTGTTGTGAAGGGCAAAAGAGAAATAGGGTATCTGGTAACAAAGCCTAGAGAGTTTTTAGTGAACAATGGGGAACTAGGGTGGCCAATAATCCTGGTTTTCCCAGGACAGAGGAGTTTCCTGGGACATGAGACTTTCAGTGCTAAAACAAATGAAGTTCAGGGCAAATCAGGATGAGCGAGTCACCCTAGGGAAAACAGCTATATTAGTTCACATTTTCTATGTGGTATCAGAATTGAAGCAGAATAACAGGTTGGGGCTGTTTCTTTCTTATATAAATACTTTCTTATATAAATATTTCTGAGGGGCTATATTTACCTTTTCAGTTTTGCCAGCTTTCCCTTTGGGTACAGTAATGAGAGGAACTCTTGTGATCTCTACAGGCCAAAGCCGGCAATCGGCAATTCGCTTCTGAAAACTGCAAATCAAGAATCAGTCCATTAGCATTATATGCAAAATTAAAGTCAGTATAATTTAGGTTAAAGGGAAATATTCTCTTTCAGAAAGTAATATAGAATATACAAATATAAAAATTGGGGGGCCGGGCTCAGTGACTCATGCCTGTAAATGCCAGCACTTTGAGAGGCTGAGGCAGGCAGATGGTTTGAGCCTAGGTGTTCAAGACCAGTCTGGGCAACATGGCAAAATTCCATCTCTACAAAATATACAAAAATAAAAATAAAAATTAGCTGGGCATGGCAGCAAATACCTGTGGTTTCAACTATTTGGGGAAGTAGGAGGATGGCTTGAGCCTAAGAGGTCAAGGCTGCAGTGAGCTGTGATCGTGCCACTGCACTCTCACCTGGGCCACAGAGTGAGACCCCGATTCAAAAAAAAAAAACCCTTATTATTTTGGTGGTTTTTAAAACTTTCCCATATCTATAACATTCCAAAAATAATTCTGCTCAACTGCTAGCAGAGGCAAATTGAACATTTTTAGAGCAATTTAGAAACATAAATTTAAAAACCTTTAAAAATCCATAATCTTTGACTATAAATTCTACTTCTACTGATTTGTTCTACAGAAACAATGAGACAAGTTTACAAATGGTATAAAATTGTTTATTTCTACTGTGAAAATAGTGTCCAGTTTCCAGCTTTGAAGTAATCCCTCCTGTCCTCACAAGAAGAAAAATGTTGATCAAATGGAAATAAACATTTCTTAGATCCATCATAGAACTGAAGTTATAAGGCAAAAACTGCCATCCTAAAATTGAGGGAGACAAGAAAATACAGAGGATCACAGCGGCAATCAGCTTAAAGCCAGCAGAAGCCAGTGGTGCCAGTAACTGGTAGATACAGTTTAATGGTAATTTGACAAATTGCTATAGGCTGAATGGAAGTTAAGTGGACTAGATGGAAGTTAAAAACTCCAGGGGGCCCACTGTTAAGGGTTCCCACACTTAAGTTTTAAATCCAGGAGCCCCACCAAGTTCTCACAGTGAAGATAAAAGAAAAATACCCTCATATTTCAGGCAAGGAGAGAAGAAAAGTAACCATTTTGAAATATGGCCACAGTGTTCTTCCCATCAGAGGGCTGACCTTTAAGGTAAACTACTTTACCAGATCTTTATCTGATCTCAGGGAAGGGAATTCAGACAACTCCAACCTGTCTCGCTTCCATAAGGATAGGAGAAAAAAAAGATTATGAAACATTTCTGAAAGTCACAGCCCAAGGACCCAAACCTATTTACTGAGACTTAATCACTGCTTATAGAATACTTCTCTCCCAACAATGTGCCACCACATCAACAGAGTTTCAACATAATAACAATGAATTACAACTGAGAGGGCTACAAACCACTCTATTAGAGAAGTTCTTGGACAAATCCAAAGATAACAGGGGAGGTGGGGGAAAAAGGAAACTGAAGCCTCTGGCACTTAAAACTATTAACAAACAAGAAACACAATCCAGCTCCTAACCAGATTAACATGAAACTTCACACTAATAATACTAGTTACCCCAGTTCCTATTAATCAATACATAATGTCTAGCTTTCAAATTAAAAAGCTATAAAGAATGCTATAAGGCAAGAAAAAATATAGTCCAAATAGCCAAAGCTAGCATAAGAACCGGACTAAGATACAACATAGATTTCAGAATTATCAGAAAGGAAATTTAAAGTAACTATGATTATGTTAAAGACTCTTATGAAAAAAGTAGGTAACATGCAAGAACAGATAGGTAATGTTAGCAGAGATGGAAACTCTTAAGAAAGAATCAAAAGGAAATGCTAGATATCAAAAACACAAACAAAAATGAATAATTCATTTGATGGGCTTATCAGCTGACTGGACATGGCTAAGGAAAAAAAAATCAGTGAACGTGGGTATATGTGAATAGAAATGCCCCAAACTGAAATGCAAAGGAAAAAAAAATCATAACAGAATATCCAAGACTTGTGGAACAATTGCAAAAGGTGTAACTAGGCATAACAGAAGGATAAGAAAGAAAAGAGCAGAAGAAATATTTGAAGTAGGCCAGGTACGGTGGCTCACGCCTGTAATCCCAGCACTTTGGGAGGCCGAGGCAGGTGGATCACCTGAGGTCAGGAGTACAAAACCAGCCTGGCCAACATGGTGAAACCCCGTCTCTCTTAAAAATACAAAAATTAGCCAAAATGGTGGTTGGTGCTTGTAATCCCAGCTACTCAGGGAGGCTCAGGCAGGAGAATCACTTGAACCCAGGAGGTGGAGGTTGCAGTGAACCAAGATCGCACCACTGCACTCCAGCCTTGGCGACAGAGCAAGATTCCATCTCAAAAAGAAAAAAAAAAAAAAAGAAATATTTGAAGTAATAATAGCTGAGAATTTTCCAAAATTAATTACAGACACCAAACCACAGATCCAGGAATCTCAGAGAATGCCAAGTAGAATTAGTACAAAAACAAAAAAAACAAAAAACTTTATCTAGGCATATCATTTCAAACTGCAAAAAAGAAAATCTTGAAAAAAGCCAGGGGAAAAAACACTTTACCTATAGAGGAACAAGGATTAGAAATATATTGGACTTCTCTTCAGAAACCATGAAGGAAGAAGAGAGTAGAGAAAAATATTCAAAGTTATGAAAGAAAAACCAACCAACTTAGAATTCTGTACCTACTAAAACTACCCTTCAAAGTGAAGGAGAAATAAATCCTTTTTAGAACAAACAAAAATTAGAGGAGTTTCTGGCAAGGAGACGTGCCTTACAAGAAATGCTATAAGTTTCCTTCTCTAAGAGAGAAGGAAAATGACATGAGTCAGAAACTTGTATCAACATAAAAAAGAGCATCAGGAAATGTCATAAATGAAGGTAAAATAAATTTTTTCATGTTTTTCATTCTTTTTATTTATTTTTGATTTTCGTTTTTTATGATTTTTTTATTTTTATTTTTTTAAAGACGGTGTTTCACCATGTTGGTCAGGCTGGTCTTGAACTACCGACCTCAGGTGATCCGCCTGCCTTGGCCTCCAAAGTGCTTGGATTACAGGCGTGAGCCACCACGCCTGGCCATGTTTTTCATTCTTAATAGGTCCAATAACTATTTGTTCAAAGTAATAATGGCAACAATGTATCCTCAATAAAATATTAGCAAATCCAATCTAACAATGTACAAAAATAATTAATTATACACCATGACCAAATGGGAGACCAGGGGTATATAAAAACTCTAAAATATCTGCTTGTTTTTTCTGCTCAATTTTTCTGTAAATCTAAAGCTGCTCTAAAAAACCAGACTATTCTTTTTTTTTTTTGAGACGGAGTTTCGCTTGTTACCCAGGCTGGAGTGCAATGGCGCGATCTCGGCTCACCGCAACCTCCGCCTCCTGGGTTCAAGCAATTCTCCCGCCTCAGCCTCCCGAGTAGCTGGGACTACAGGCACGTGCCACCATGCCCAGCTAATTTTTGTATTTTTAGTAGAGACGGGGTTTCACCATGTTGACCAGGATGGTCTTGATCTCTTGACCTCATGATCCACCTGCCTCGGCCTCCCAAAGTGCTGGGATTACAGGTGTGAGCCACCGCGCCTGGCCCAGACTATTCTTTTTTTAAAGTCAGAGTTGTTCATTCAGATTGCATATAGATTGATAATCCCCCAATTCTCATCTCTACCTAATGACCAGGTCAGTGTGACCAAGACTGATAGTTACCTACACAATATCAGCATACCTGTTCTTTAGTACTTAAATCTTGATTTAGCCTGGATGACAATGTGTTCAACTAAAATACTTTATTGTCTAGCCTTCTTGCATCCAGAGGTTGGCTAATGAGATATAAATAGAAGTTGCCAGATTCCAGGAAGCTTACACAAGAGGGTTTAAGACAGCCAGCATGTGTCCTTTTTTATCCATAATCATTCTCCTCTTCCAAATTTCTGCCAGAAATATGAGTCTGCAAGCTGGAGCTCCAGCAGCCAACTTTGGACCATAAGACAACCTTGTGGATGGAAGTCACATATTAAAGAAGGTGGAGCAAAAAGAAAGATGGAGCCTGGATACCTAATAACACTGTGTAAGCATCATACATACCAGTTCTGGACTTTTTTGGGGGTAGGGGAATGGAGTCTTGCTCTGTCGCCAGGCTGGAGTGCACAATCCTGGCTCACTGCAACCTCTGCCTCCTGGGTTCAAGTGATTCTCCTGCCTCAGCCTCCCAAGTAGCTGGGACTACAGGCGCATGCCACCATGCCCAGCTATTTTTTGTTTTGCTAGTAGAGAAGAGGTTTCACAATGTTGGCCAGGATGGTCTTGATCTCTTGGCCTCATGATCCACCCGTCTTGGCCTGCCAAAGTGCTGGGATTACAGGTGTGAGCCACTGCACCCAGCTGCCTTTTTTATTTTTTTTGAGATGGAGTTTCTCTCTTGTTGCCCAGGCTGGTGTGCAATGGCGTGATCTTGGCTCACTGCAACCTCTGGCTCCTGGGATCAAGCGATTCTCCTGCGTCAGCCTCCCAAGTAGCTGGGATTACAGGCATGTGTCACCATACCAGGCTAATTTTGTATTTTTAGTAGAGATGGCATTTCTCCATGTTGGTCAGACTAGTCTCAAACTCTCAACCTCAGGTGATCCGCCCGCCTTGGCCTCCCAGAGTGCTGGGATTATAGGCATAAGCCACCATGCCCAGCCTTTTTTTTTTTTTTTTTTTTTAAGAGAAAAGGTATCACTCCATTGCCCAGGCTAGAGTGCAGTGGTACAATCACAGCTCACTGCAGCATCACCCTCCTGGGCTCAATCAATCCTACCACCTCATCCTCACAAGCAGCTAAGCCTCAGGTGCATATCTGCACCAAACGGGTGTGTGTGTGTGTGTGTGTGTGTGTGTGTGTGTGTGTGTGCCTCATCCTCACAAGTAGCTAAGCCTCAGGTGCATATCTGCACCAAACATGGTATGTGTGTGTGTGTATGTGTGTGTGTGTGTACCTCATCCTCACAAGTAGCTAAGCCTCAGGTGCATATCTGTACCAAACAGGGTGTGTGTGTGTGTGTGTGTGTGTGTGTGTGTGTGTGTGTGTACAGCCAGGGTCTTGCTTTGTTGCCCAGGCTGGTCTTGAACCTGCTTCAGCCTCTCAAAGTGCTGGCATCATAGGCATGAGCCACCAGGTGCAGCCCGACTTCTTTTATATAAAAGGGGAATAAGCACTCACCTTGGTTAAACCACCATCACTGGGTGTTTCCATTATTAGCAGATGAACACATCACTCTGACATACAGATGTGATAAATAAGAAAGTCTGAATCAAAAATCACCTTAACTCAAATATAAATAAAATTAACAAAAGTAATAAGTTATAAGCCTTTGTGGATTAGACATATTTCCTTCCTCTTCTTACCTGACCACTGCAGGAGGATCAAGGTAGCAGCGACTTTCCAAGTCCCAAATAATCCTTTTCTTCATGCTCTCTGCTTGATTCCTAAATTCCTTGTCCTGTAAAATGTAAGATAGAGACTTCTGTTCTCTGCATGTGTGCCATGATTTCATTCTGCTCCATCTATAGGGCATTCTTTTAATGGATTTGTTCACAATATTTTTCCTACTACTGCTGTTGCTACTATACGTATGACTACTATTGCAACTACTACCACCGTCTTAAAATTATGGGTACTTTATTATTAATAAAGTATATAAATTACATATACAATAGTTATATCAATCCAGTACTAAGATCCAAATACTGACTAACATAACCTCAATCAATGATTCTCAACCATAGAACCATATTAAAATCATCTGGGGTTAAAAAAAAAAACTAGACTCGGTGCAGTGGCTCACACCAGTAATCCCAACACTTTGGGAGGCCAGTGCAGGAGTACTGCTTGAGGCCAGGAGTTCAAACCAGGCTGGGCAACAAAGTGAGACCTCCATTTCTAAAAAAAAAATGTAAAAATTAGCTGAGCATGGTGGCGTGCCTGTGGTCCCAGCTACTCAGGAGGCTGAGGCAGGAGGATCGCTTGAGCCTAGGAGGTTGAGGCTGCAATGAGCCTCAATAATCATACCTCTGCATTCCTGCCTGGGTGATAGAGTGAGACCCTGTCTAAAAAAAAAGAAACAAAACAAACAAAAAAACAAGAAACACCTGGCATTGGTACTATTTTAAAAGTAAATTCTTACAATTCTTACATAGTTTACATGGGTCAGCACTTAGTCATTGTCATTGTTGTTTCACATGCTTTCCTGGTGACTGTAATTTGCAGCCAGGGTTGAGAATTAATTATCTAAACTAAAACATAAAATATAATTTGAATATCTAAAATAAAATGTCTGATCTAAATTAAAATATACATCTAAAGTATGAAGTTTTTTTTTTTTTTTTTTTTTTTTGAGATGGAGTCTTGCTCTGTCACCCAGGCTGGAGTGCAATGGCGTAATCTTGGCTCACTGCAACCTCTTTCTCCTGGTTTCAAGTGATTCTCCTGCCTCAGCCTCCTGAGTAGCTGAGATTACAGGTGCCTGCCACCATGCCTGGCTAATTTTTGTATTTTTAGTAGAGACGGGGTTTTACCATGTTGGTCAGGCTGGTCTTGACCTCCTAACCCCATCATCTGCCTGCTTCAGTCTTCCAAAGTGCTCGGATTACAGGTGAGCCACTGCGCCCAGCCAAGTACTAATTTTTACTAATCATAATGATGAGAAAAGATACCGCACAGTGTTTCACCACTGGTGTTGGCCTCATCTCTACTATTTTAAATATTTAGAGTCAGACAATGAAAAATAATTCGACCATCCCCATTTAACAAATTATTTTATTAAATGTTTCCATCAGTGGATTATCAGCTAATTTAAGAAACATTTGCAAATGTGCTATACCATTTTCTATGTCCTTGACAAATTTATGTGGTCATTAATATAATTAATAAGTATATATTAAAGTATGTCCATACAATGCCACATTATACAGCAAGTACAAATAAAGAAAAAGAGTGAGACTGCTCTTTATGTAATGTAGAAAAACCTCCAAAATACACCACAAAGTAAAAGCAAGTTGCACAGAGTATGCACTCTTTACATCTGTGTAATAAAAACAATGGGGAAAGAATGCATGTATGTATTAGTTAGTACATATATGTCTGTCTGATTAAACACTTTATACACCCAGTTTAAAAAACAAAAAACAGGCTGGCTGAGGTTGCTCGCACCTGTAATCCCAGCACTTTGGGAGGCTGAGGTGGGTGGATCACTTAAGGTCAGGAGTTAGAGACCAGCCTGGTCAATATGGTGAAATCCTGTCTCTACTAAAAATACAAAAATTAGCAGGGCATGGGGACATGAGCCAGAAATCCCAGCTACTCAGGTGGCTGAGGCATGAGAATAGCTTGAACCCAAGAGGTGGAGGTTGCAGTGAGTGGAGATTGAGCCATTGCACTCCAGCCTGGGTGACAGAGTGAGACTCTGTCTCAAACAAACAAAGCATTAATACCTTGAAATAAAGCAAAAATAGCAGTGTCTTCCTAACAGATTCTAGTTCCAAAAATAACAAGACTTTGAATACTTCCTGAAAATCTGGACATCCTAAAGAAAAGTACCATTATTGGCCAGGCACGGTGGCTTACACCTGTAATCCCAGCACTTTGGGGGGCCGAGGCAGGTGGATCACCTGAGGTTAGGAGTTAAAGACCAGCAGCCTGGCCAACACAGTGAAACCCATTCTCTACTAAAAATACAAAAATTAGCCAGGTGTGGTGGCACACACCTATAATCCCAGCTACTTGGAGGTGGGAGAATCACTTGAACCCAGGAGGCAGAGGTTGCAGTGAGCCGAGATTGCACCATTGCACTCCAGCCTGGGCAACAGGAGCAAAACTCCATCTCAAAAAAAAAAAAAAAAAAGAAAGAAAGAAAGAAAAGAAAAGTACTTTTATCCCTAATGTTTATTATGCTGATGTCTGAAGATATTTTATAACCTTTGTATATCTGAGAATCAAGTGAAGAAATCTGCAGTTTTGCCATGAATAGATTAATGTAAATGGGGTAACGTTGGTAATTTTGTGTTGTTTTCTTATAAATACACTTGACCCTTGAACAATACAATTTGAATTGCATGTTTCCACTTATGTGAATCTTTTTTTTTTGGAGGCAGAATCTTGCTCTGTTGCCCAGGCTGGAGTGCAGTGGTGGGATCTTGGCTCACTGCAGCCACTGCCTCCTAAGTTCAAGCAATTCTTGTACCTCAGCCTCCCAAGAAGGTGGGATTCAGAAGCATGCCACTACATTGGCTAATTTTTGTGTTTTTAGTAGAGATGGGATTTCACCATATTGACCAGGCTGTTCTCAAACTCCTGCCTCCAGTGATCTGCCCAACTTGGCCTCTCAAAGTGGTGGGATTACAGGCATGGCCACTGTGCCTGGCCCATTTTTAAACCAAATATGGATAAAAAATACAGTATTTGTGGAATGTAAAACCACATATATGGAGGGCCAACTTTTCCTATACATGATTTCTACAGGGTTGACTGCAGGACTTGAGTATGCACAAATTTTGACATATGCAGGGGTCCTGGTAACAATCCCCCAAGTATACCAAGGGATCACTATGGTTTTTTTGGGTTTTGTTTTTTTTTGAGACAGAATCTCGCTCTGTCGCTCAGGCTGGAGTGCAGTGGCACAATCCTGGCTCACTTCAACCTCCCAGTTCAAGTGATTCTTGTGCCTCAGTCTCCCAAGCAGCTGGAAATACAGGCATGTGCCACCATGCCCAGCTAAGTTTTGTATTTTTAGTAGAGACAGGGTTTCATCATGTTGGCCAGGCTAGTATTGAACTCCTGACCTCAGTGAGGAAGAGACCTGCCTCAGCCTCCTGAAGTGCTGGCCTTACAGGCATCAGCCACTGTGCCCAGCCAAGATGACCATACTTATTTTTTATTTGGTGAGCCAATCCTTCTGAAGTCTGACTCTCTTTCACAATTTGCAAGGAAATCTTTTCTTTACTTTTCTAAATGATTCTGTCTCTGAGTCTTCCTTTGACTTATGTATTTGCTTTTATATGCATAAGAGAGTATCTAGAAGGAAACACAAGAAACTGTAATAAAGGTGACTACTGCCACAGAATCCTTGGACTGCTTTTCCAGCAGAAAACCTCTGTGGTTGGTGGCACCTTTGCCCAAGTTTTGCTTGGGCCTGCTGGGCTCATTTCACCCACTCAGCCTGGCAGGCTGTGCTAGGTTTGTGCTACTGGCCTGCATCCCACACGATCATGGGGTCTGGCCACTGTGCACAGCCAGGCATGCTGGCTGCAGCAGGGCCGGCAGCTCCAGGCACAGCACAGGTGCTAGCTCCCTGTGAGGCTGCGGCTGAACCAGGCATACTGCAGACAGCTTCCACAGCTGGCACCGGGGAATGTGGTGGTGCCAGAAACCGAAGAGCCCCAAGTGTCATAGCCCTGGCTCAGGGAGCTCCTAGGTCTGGGCTTCCTGAAGGAGAAAAGAGAGAAGAGATGCCTGGGTACACAGCTGGTACGTGGCTGGGCAGCTGCAGCCGCACATGGGAGGGTGGGGCTCCCACTTCTTCCCAGCTCCCGCTGGCTCCATGGAGCGTGTAGACCCAGCCGGGCCTCCCCCATCGCAGCCAGCATCATGGCAGGGGCTGCTCCACACTGGCTACTGCTGCTATCACTAATAGGGTAATGAGATGGGAAGGAATTAGAAGGAAGAGACATGAATAGAGGGACACTTTCACTGCATATATCTTAGTTTTTAATTTTGACAGTAACTGATAATTACCTATTCATAAACAAATAAATTTAAAATAAAACAAAGAGTTTTAGTAACAGGATGAGGAAAAAAAATAAAGAGTACATTTGATAAAAGTTATTTTGTTTGCTGGACTTAAGAACTCAGAGATATTTGCATCAGAATTAGATAAGTGTTTTATATTGGCATATAATTGTTTTATTTTGACAGGTGGCAGATATATATAAATTACAGTGTTTCACAAAATGTTTTATCATCTGTCAGTACACTAAGTTTATCACAAAAACCTGTACATCAAGCTGTCTCTCACCTCAGAATGGTTGAGTTCTCCATCTTCTTCTTCATAGGGACCACCAATAATGAATGCATCAGGAATGTTATTAGCTCCTGGAGCCAGAATGTTGGCAATTGGCCACTTTTTGGGCCGGGGAACAGGTTCTCTTTCCCCTCCAAGCTTCAGACTTCCATTCTTAAATAAAATGGGATAGTCTTTCTACAGAAATAAATACCATACATCAGGAAAAATTATAAAGGACTTTGAAATGGACAAGAAGATTACTTAAGAGTAGTTTCAATGGAATGCTAAGTGTTGTCAAACATACCCTTCTATAATTAATCTGATTCTAGAGAAGGGCCTGTGCCCTTCATTGCCTTTGTGCTATTTTATAATTCTGTAACTTACAGACATTTGACAATAATGTGAATTATTCTTGTTCATAAATATGCAGATACAGTTTGTGCAGCGGCAATGTAACTAATTACTGCCCTGGAGCTAATGACAAGTTTTGAATTACTGGCAAATTCATTTCAGCATTCCATATGCCTATATACTCCTTTGAACTCGTTGCCACATTTTACTGATTCTCTCACAAATTAGTTAAACAAAATCTTGGACCAATCCTGTTATTTATGCTTATATGAGAGTTGTGTTTATACCTGTTTAAAGATTATCCTTTAGAAAACAAACAAAAATCTGGCAAGGGGCTAAAAATATAGGCATTTTCATGTCTTACAGCTTACCCAAAGTATACTTGCAGTAAAAATTGGTAAAATAGATAAGTAGGCAATTTATAGAAGGGAAAATTAGAAAATCCAACATTTAAATAAAAACATGCTACATTTCATTAATAATCA
The DNA here is from genome assembly GCA_004027835.1 of Alouatta palliata. Lineage (NCBI taxonomy): Eukaryota > Metazoa > Chordata > Mammalia > Primates > Atelidae > Alouatta > Alouatta palliata. The sequence continues at coordinate 11,777 of PVKV010028526.1, forward strand.
GTAAAATACACATTAAAACAATGAGATATTAGCCAGGCAAGGTGGCTTAATGCCTATAATCCCAACACTTTGGGAGATAGAGCTATGAGGATCACTTGAAGCCAGGAGTTGAAAACCAGCCTGGGCAACACAGCAAGACCCCATCTTGACAAAAAAATTAAAAAATTAGCCAGGTGAGATGGCATGCACCTGTAGTCCCAGCTACTTAGGAGGCTGAGGTGAGAGGATTGCTTGAGTCCAGAAGTTCAAGGTTACTGTAATCTATGATTGTGCACTGCACTCCAGCCTAGGTGATAGAGTGAGACCCTGTCTCTTAGTAACAGATAGATATAGAGATATATAGATAGACAAAGAACAGGAACAAAAAGTTTACTGGAAAAGAAATATAAATGGCCCTTAAAAGAAGTTTTCCAAAAGTGCCCACCGATGATAAACTGGACAGGGAAAATGTGGCACATATACACCATGGAATACCATACAGCCATAAAAAACGATGAGTTCGTGTCCTTTGTAGGGACATGGATGAACCTGGAAACCATCATTCTCAGCAAACTGACACAAGAACAGAAAATCAAATACCGCATGTTCTCACTCATAGGTGGGTGTTGAACAGTGAGAACACATGGACACAGGGAGGGGAGCATCACACACTGGGATCTGTGGAGGGGGGAACGAGGGGAGGGACAGCGGTGGGTGGGGAGTTGGGGAGCGGTAACATGGGGAGAAATGCCAGATATAGGTGATGGGGAGGAAGGCAGCAAACCACACTGCCATGTATGTACCTATGCAACAATCTTGCATGTTCTTCACATGTACCGCAAAACCTAAAACACAATAAAATATATCTACATATAAAGTCCTATTTCCAGCACTATAGCAAACTAAAGTACAACAGACCCTTCGTCAGCAACAAACACATCAACATAATGGATAAGTAGAACAGCAACGACAAAAAAAAAAAAAAAAAAAGTTTTCTTTTATTATGTAGCCAAGGCCAAAAGAAGTAAATGAAAGTCTAGGCTGGGCACAGTGGCTCACGCCTGTAATCCTAGCACTTTGGGAAGCCGATGCAGATGGATCAGAAGGTCAGGAGTTTGAGACTAGCCTGGCCAATATGATGAAAGCCCGTCTGTACTAAAAATACAAAAATTAGCCCGGTGTGGTGGCAGGTGCCTGTAGTCCCAGCTACTCAGGAGGGTGAGGCAAGAGAATCGCTTGAACCCAGGAGGTGGAAGTTGCAGTGAGCCGGGATTGCGCCACTGCACTCCAGCCTGGGCAACAGGGTAAGACTCTGTTTCAAAAAAGGAAAGTCTAAAAGTACCAGAACTGGCAGCAGCAGCAACTCAATACCCAAGGGATAAGCTAATGGGTTGATCCTGTACCAACCGAGGAAATGTCAGATCCAGACACTCTTACAGAGAAGGAAGCATGGCCCTGTGCCCAGGCGGGACAGCAAGCTGGAACTAAGACTACTGCAAAAACTAGGACCTGGGGCCAGGTGCGGTGGCTCACTCCTGTAATCCTAGCACTTTTAGAGGCTGAGGTGGGCAGATCAACTGAGGTCAGGAGTTCAAGATGAGCCGCAGCAACACGGTGAAACCCCGTCTCTACTAAAATTCAAAAAATTAGCCAGGCATGGTGGCAGGTGCCTGTAGTTCCAGCTACTCAGAAGGCTGAGGCAGGAGAATTGCTTGAACCCGGGAGGCAGAGGTTGCAGTGAGCCTAGATGATGCCACTGCACTCCAGTCTGGGTGACAGAGCAAGACTCCATCTCCAAAAACAAAAACAAAACTAGGACCTGGAAGGGCATCCTTTCATCAAACATCAGAATAAAGGAGCCCTTTTCAAGTTTAAAATGATGCAAGAAACCTAAAGAAAAATATGTAACTATTAAAAAAACTTTTGTATACCAAAGCAATGACCCAAATTAAAAATAAATAATATACCAGATATAAACATGATAAAGTATAAATTGACAAACTTGAAAAAAAAATTATTTTTCTCTACATATGAAGAATATTTTTTTTTTTTTGAGACAGAGTTTCACTCTTGCTGCCCAGGCTGGAGTGCAATGGCATGATCTAAGCTCACTGCAACCTCCGCCTCCCAGGTTCAAGTGATTCTCCTGCCTCAGCCTCCCCAGTAGCTGGGATTACAGGTGCCTGCCACCATACCTGGCTAATTATTTTGTATTTTTAGTAGAGAGGGTTTCACCATGTTGGCCAGGCTGGTCTCGAACTCCTAACCTCAGATGATCTACCAGCCTCAGCCTCAGCCTCCCAAAGTGCTAGGATTACAGGCATAAGCCACCCCATCCTGGCCAGAATTTAATAAATCAATAAGAAAAATACTAAGACCTCCAAAAGAAAAACAAAACAAAACAAATAAAAGGTACTTTTAATTACTAAAATTAGCAAAAACAAATAGAAAATTTTCAATACAATCACAAAGTTGGAGCGAAGGCAAAGCACAGATATACTCCATATGGCTACATAGGTTCCTCCCTAGGAGGGTGATCAGCCACCTCATTTGCCTAGGACTGTCCCAGTTGTTGTGCTGAAAGTCCCATGTCCCAAGAACCTCATAAGTCCTCAGCAAACTGAACAGTTGCTACACAACTTTAGTGGGTCATTCACATACATGGCCCTGGATATAAGACAAGTGGAAGTGTTAACTGAATATAAGCCTTTTAGCAAGCAATTTAGAAATCTCCATCAAGAGCCTAAGAAACACCATATCCAATCATTCCTATATCTAGAAATTTGGCCTAAGAAAATAACGTAGAATTAAGAGAAAGTTTTGTTTAATAAAGTAATTGTACAAAATCTATAAAATGTATACATAAAAATAATCTGTAAGGAAATACACCAAAATTGGCCATTTTAAATGTCTTACATATTTTCCACCATATATTTATATAAATTATATTTAATGCACAATATATAATAAATATGTAAATCATAAACATTAAAATCTGTATATAAAACAGAAATAAACTTTATTTTTCAAGCCTAAAATAAATCTCGGCCATTAGCAAAGTAGTGCTTTGAATGAAATCTTAGAGGTGAGGAAGAGATGGCTATGTGAGTGCAGACATGTTTGAATCTCTACAAATATCTGGCAGTAGGGCTTTACCTCTCCAACTGATGGCACTTGCAGACCGACCATGTAGTTCTGCCCAGGACCTGTTGGAATGAAGGATTCAGGCACAGAGTAAGCAGCCTCCAATGTGACCTTCAGTAGATTGCCCCCTGAGATCTGGGTTGTGGTCAGTAAAGGTTCCGCCACTAATACTTTAACTTCAAGACTGCACTGCTGTAAAAGAATAAAATTATACAGCATTTTGAAAATTGCCAGAGGTCTTCCTTTTTTCATTAACTCATTTGAATCTCATATCACTGTTCAAGATAAGAAGGTAAAGCTTAATTATTTCCATAAATTGAAATAATATTCTCTAGGTCCCATGATTTGGAGAAGATAGAGCCAAGAAGAGAATCTTATCCCTAAACTAGATCCCTTCCCACTCTACCATATCGAGGTAAAGTATATATATAAATACATATAAACAGGAATTGGAAGATTCTATTGAAATGTTGGCTGGGTGTGGTGGCTCACTCCTGTAATCCCAGAACTTTGGGAGCCGAGGCAGGTGTATCACCCGAGATCAGGAGTTCAAGATTAGCCTGGCCAACATGGTGAATACCCATCTCTACTAAAAACACCAAAATTAGCCAGCCATGGTGGTGCATGCCCTGTAATACCAGCTACTGGGGAGGCTGAGGCTGAGGCAGGAGAATCACTTGAACCCGGGGGAGGCAGGGAGCTGAGACTGTGCCATTGCACTCCAGCCTGGGCAACAAGAGTGAAACTCTGTCTCAAAAAAAGAAAAAAAATGAAATGTCAATAGTAGTTGCACATGAGTAAGTGAGATTGGGTGCTTTTTTGGCTAGTCTATATCTTATGATTATTTTTGTAGTTTAAATGTAATGCTTTGTAATCAGAAAATATTTTTTTTCAAATAGTTACGTATATATTCCACATAAATAGGTATAGACATATGTGTATATCTCTGACATTTTTACTCAGGACACGTACAAAGTAGGTTTTAAATGTGTTTTGAGGCCAGGCAAGGTGGCTCATGCCTGTAATCTCAGAACTTTGGGAGGCTGAGGCGGGCGGATCACCTGAGGTCAGGAGTTCAAGACCAGGCTGGCCAACATGATGAAACCCCGTTTCTACTAAAAATATAAGAATTACCTGGGCATGGTGCTGCATGCCTGTAATTCCAGCTATTTGGGAGGCTGAGGCAGGAGAATGGTTTGAACTGGGACCTGGGAGACGGAGGATGCAGTGGGCCAAGATCACGCCACTGCACTCTAGCCTGGGCTATAGGGCAAGACTCTGTCTCAAAAAAAGAAAAAAGAAAAAATATATAAAAATTAGCCAGGCATGGTAGTGACTGCCTGCAATCCCAGGTATTCCGTAGGCTGAGGCAGGAGAATTGCTTGAACCCAGGAAGTCAAGGTTGCAGTGAGCTGAGACCACGCCATTGCACTCCAGCCTGGAAAACAAGAGCAAAACTCCATCTCAAAAAAAAAAAAAAAATTGTGTATTGAATGCTCGGCACTTTGCTACATCACTAGGGATATAAAGATAAAGAATATATAGTTCCTTTCAACATGGAACTCATGGCATAGTGCCACGATTTATGTGAAATCTACACTAAAGACCTGTACAAAATGCTGCAGTCAAGGACACCAAGGAGGAAGTGAATAACTATTTGGCTGGGCTGACAGTTACAGGATGACTATCGTTTAAAACCTGGATTAGCAGAGGAAGGAAAGAGAAATAATTCTAGATAAGAACAGTTTATGTAGGCTGGTCCAAAGGTAGTGAGTTATCTCAATTGACTGTTTACAGTCAGTTACAGATCACATTTTTTGTTCTCTCCTTTCCCGGCTTCTCACTACTTTACTTGACTAGTCTTAGAGGGAAAAATAGTCTATGTAAAGGGGATTGGAACAGTATGGTATCTTCCGTTTAGGTATATGCAAGTAATTCAGGATTCTGGAACTTGAAGTATTCATATAAGGAGAGGAATAATGGAAGATGAGGTTAAAGAGGGAGGCTCCCATCATAAAATATGCTGGCTGGGTGCGGTGGCTCACGCCTGAAATCCCAGCACTTTGGGAGGCCAAGGCAGGCAGATCACTAGGTCAAGAGATCAACAACAATCCTGGCCAACATGGTGAAACCCCATCTCTACTAAAAAATACAAAAATTAGCTGGGCGTGGCAGTGGACGCCTGTAGTTCCAGCTACTCAGGAAGCTAAGGCAGGAGAATTGCTTGAAGCCAGGAGGCGGAGGTTGCAGTGAGCTGGGATTGTGCCACTGCACTCCAACCTGGCAACAGAGCAATACTCCATCTAAAAAAAAAAAAAAAAGATGCTGTATGCCTGCTAAGCAATCTGGACCTGGACCTTAACTTGTAAGCAGTAGGTGAATCCATGAACTGCACAGTACTAAGTAGGGGAAGAGATGAGATCAGATTCACTTTTTAATCACTGTGCAAGCCATGGGAAGATGGAACTAGAGGGAGGCAAAGGTAGGCACAAGGCTACTTGTAACCATCCAAGTGAGAAATAATAAGGCAATAAAAAGTAGGAATGAATCCAAAAAGGAAACCTAAAGACACTTAGCAGATGGAAAAGGCAGGATGTGATGAAAGGCAGATTTGAGGACTGGATGTAGTTAGGGTCTGAGGGAACAGTCATAGATGTAATTTAGGTTCTATGTTCCATGATTTCATAGATGAGTGATGCCACTAGTCAAAAAACTAAGACAAAAAGAAGAGTAGGTTTCAGAGAAAATACTGAGTTCAGTTTTGGAATGCTGAGTTTTAGGTGCCTATGGGATAACATTATAGAGGTATATAGTAGGTGCCTGTAAAGTCTGACATTCTAGAATTCCAGAAAGGGGTCTGGGCTGGAACTGCTGGATTAGAAATTTTCAATGAGAAGCATGCTACCATGCCCTAAAGTATATGAGATGCTTTCATATACTATGTGATCCATCAGTACACAGCTCAAGAGTTATTTCCAAGGTTAAGCTTTCCTTGCCTCTACCCGTGGACAATGTAACTGATACCTGCTCTGTGCCCATGTGCCTCACTCCACCATTTAATCACCCTGGGTTATAATCTATGATATACAGATTGTGGGCTTCCAAAGTAGGACTCTGCTTTATTATCTGTGTTTCCCAGAATCTAACACTGTGTGTGCTGTGAAAAGAAAATGCCCAATGCATTACACTCAACCGAATTGAACCTTAATAGCAGACAGACTTGTTAGATTGAATGGCAGGCTAAAATGTAGAGAGCTAAAACGCTGATTACCTTAACACTTGATCTAGGAGTCTCTAAGGGCGAGCCCTGCACAGGGTGCAATGGAATTGCTGTTTGAAATGAACTCTGTCCTGCAAAAAGAAGCCCAAATTGAGCCAAAGAAGAAAGAATTAAGTTGGTCTGACTGCAGGCAGAGATAAATGTGCCCACTTTTCCCCTCAAATCCCTCAAATTCATTAAGGCTAATTTCTGTATCTGTCTGGGGCTAAATTTTATGAGCTTTGCCATTTCTGCTTTTGGGCAAAGCATACATCTGACCTTCCAGTAAGGGAAGAAGATCCACCACAGCTTGACCAAGAATTAAGGTCTTCTCTTCTTTCTGTTTCTTTTCCTTTGGTAAAACTTCAGTCACAGTTACTAGAAAAATCAAAACAAAGAAAATGAGACATTTAAAACTCATCCATCCAATAATCAGGATGCAACAAACAAGGCATTGTCAAAGATATATAAGTTTAAAAAAATAAACTTGAAAGTAGAGAAGGCACCAACACCAGTGACTTTTGGTGGAAAATACTGGACAACTTCAGTAACTTTTGAACTTTTTGCCTGCAAGTTGTAATAGAAATGGGTTCATGTGTGTACCTATGCAACAATCTTGCATGTTCTTCACATGTACCCCAAAACCTAAAATGCAATAAAAAAAAAAATATATATATATTAAAAAAAAGAAGAAATGGGTTTTAGATCATAATCACGTACATGCATGTGTATAAAAAGAACTAATACATATGATTATATAACAAAGCTTCATATAATATTAATCTTTACCAGGTCAAAATCCTTAGGCATTTTCTATTCTATTTCAGATAGAAGAAATTACTGGTCATAATGCCCATCAATTGATTTTAGGAATGACTAAAAAAGTCACAATCTGAAGTTTGAAAAACACTGCTCTATCTTGAAATTATCCCTTGAACTTGGGTCGAAAAAAAAAAACACTGCTCTAGATCTCCCCATATTGCCTCCCATAAGGCTTAACAGATTTTGGAGTAATCCGGTAGCATGCAGAGTATGTACAGTGTTTTTCACTACAGCACTACTCTGTGTGCTTAACACTTACTATAAAAATTTCAGTCAACAAAGCAGACCAGTATAACAACTATCCATATAACCATAATCTAAATTTAACAATTTTTTGCTTCATTATATGCAGCTTTGTTTGCTCAAATACTTTATATTTGCTTTGTTTGCTGAAGTACTTTTAAAATAAATTACAGACATGATGACATTTTACTCCTAAATACCAAAGTATATAAATCCCCAATAAGACATTTTCCTAGAAAACCACAGTTTCCACATCTAGCAAGTTTGTGATAATAGCATTAAATAATTCCTTAATTCATCTAAGGAATTATATGTCCTTAGATGTCCTTAAGGAATTAAATGTCCAGTTTATACTTAACATTTCCCAGTTATCCCCAAAATTATTTTATAGCTGGTCTGTTCAAACCAGAATCCACTCAAAGACCACATGTTGCATTTGGTTGTCATGTTTCTTTTCATTTATAACAGTCCCCCCTTTACACATACTTTTTCTCTCAAATATTTCTCTCTTTTGTGGAAGACACCAGGCTACTAGTTATATAGAATGTCACATCTTCTAGATTTGTCTCATTTTATTCCTCATAGTATTTAATTTGTTTCTCAGTTCCTGTGTTTCCTACTTTCATTCAGCTTTAGCATTTTCAGCAAGGATAATAGAGTTTGATAACACATTTACCTATGTGGTATGTTATCAAACTCTGTGATCTTTTTAATCTGACAGATGAAAATAGCATCTAAGCATAAGTTTATTTTTTGTATTAGAGTCAGGTTGAAATTTTTTCCATATATTTAAGGACCAGTTATAGTTTCTTTTCCGTGAACTTTTCATATTCCTTTCATATGTTTTGTATACCTTTCCATTAGATTCTTCCTCTTATTAATATGTAAGAGCACTTTAAAGGTAAATTTGCCTTCTGTACAGAAATTAATTGCAAACTGTATTCCAGTTTGTGGCTTATTGTACGGTTGCTTATGTAAAATATATATATTTTTCTTCTGTGGTTTCTACAGTTGTGAAATTCTTATAAAGGCTTCATCACTCTGATTATTTTAATTCCAGGATTTCTTATGGTACTTACATGAATAATTTTTTACACACATTTTATCCAGCTGGTATTTATTTTGGTGTTTGTTTATTTTTTGAGACCGGGTCTCACTCTGTCACTTGGGCTGGAATGCAGTGGTGTGATCTCAGCTCACTGCAACCCCTGCCTCGAGGGCTCAAGTGGTCCTCTTACCTCAGCCTCTGGAGTAGCTAGGGCTACAAGTGCTCACTACTGCACACAGCTAATTTCTGTATTTTTTTGTAGAGACAGTTTCATCATATTGCCCAGGCTGTTCTTGATCTGCCTGCCTCAGCATCCCAAAGTGCTGGGATTATAGGCATAAGCTACCATGCCTGACTTTGGTGTAATTTTAAGACTAGTTACTTTTTTTTCCCAGATAGCTACCCAAGTGTCCCCATACCTTTGGTTACATAATCCATGTTCCCCCTTACCTCCATTGATTTGACATGTCATCTTAACCATATGCTAACTTACGAGAAGTACTGATGACTATATCTGGACTTTCTAGTCTGTTTCAATGATCTGTATGTCTATGCATGTCCCAGTACTACACTGTTTTACTATGGTTTCATGTTTTTCTATCATGTAGGACTAATAATCCTTCTTTTCAGAATCTCCTGATTATTTTTACTTAAAAAACTATTTTCTATAGAAATTTGATAATGTTTTTTAAATGTTGGCTGATTTACAGAGATCACATTAAATTTATAAATAAACTTAGGAAAAATGACATCTTTATAATATTGAGCATTCCTGTCTAAGAATATGGCATACCTTTCTGTTGTTCAACCTTCATGCCCCTCAGTGGCATTTTCTTTACTGTTTGAATCAGGGGCCAAATAAGGCCACATATTGTAATTAGTTGGTATCTCTTAAGTCTCTTTTATTCTATAGGTTCCCCTTCCATCTCTTCAAATTTTTTCCCATCTTTCTTTTTCTTTCTTTCTTTCTTTTTTTTTTTGAGACAGAGTCTCGCTCTGTCGCCCAGGCTGGAGTGCAGTGGCACGATCTCGGCTCACTGAGACCTCCATCTCCCTGATTCAAGAAATTCCCCTGCCTCAGGCTCCCGAGTAGCTGGGATTAAAGGTGCATGCCACCACACCCAGCTAATTTTTATATTTTTAGTAGAGATGGGGTTTCACCATGTTGGCCAGGCTGGTCTTGAACTCCTGACCTCAGGTGATCCACCTGCCTCAGCCTCCCAAAGTGCTGGGATGACAAGTGTGAGCCACTGCACCTGACTGGTCTGTTTTTTTTAAACAACTGATCCTTTTAGTTGTCAAGCTTATGTGCATAGGGTTGTTCATAATATTGCCTTATTACCCATTTAATGTCTACAGGGTTCAAGTTGTTATTCCATTTTACTCCTAAATATTGGTAATTTCTTTTCTTTTTTTTTTTTTTTTTTGGTCTTTCTAGAAGTTTGCAAATTTCATTGATGTTTTCAAATAACCAGCTATTTGTTTCATCTATTTTTTTCAATTGTTTTCCTGTTTTACATTTCATTGATTTCTGTTCTTTATTATTTTTTCTTGCTTTTTCTTGCTTTGAGTTTCTTTTGCTCTTATTTTTCTAGATTCTTGAAATGGGCACTTGATTGGAGACTTTTCCTTTTTCCTAATGTATTCAGTTAGTGTTAAAAGTTTTCTCTGCACTGCTTTAGCCATGTCCAACAGGGTTTGATATGTCATATTTTCATTTCAATTCAGTTTATTGTATTTTTTATTTCCCTTGAGACTTCCCCTTTGACTCATGGATTATTTAGAAGTGTGCCTTTTAGTTTCTTTTTGTTGTTTTTTAGAGACAGGGTCTTGCTCTGTCACCCAGGCTGGCATTTGATAGGATGGGACCATAGCTCATTGCTGCCTCAAAGTGGGCACTTAATCTGAGACTATTTTTTTATTTCCCTTGAGACTTCCTTTCTGACCCATGAATTATTTTCAAGTGTGTCTTTTAGTTACCAAGTATTTGGAGAATTTCCTACTATCTTGTTGACTTCTACTTGGATACTACTGCTGTCAGAGAACACATTCTACATTATTTAAATTCATTTAAACTTGTTGAGGTTTAGCTTACGAACCAGGATGTGATTTTGATATACAGTTTGTGGGCTTTTGAAAATAATATTATTCTACTATTGTTGGATGTTCTATAAATATTGATTAGATTATGTTGGTTAATGTCATCACTGAGGTTTTTTTCTATCCTTGCTGATTTTGTCTTCAGTTATTACATAAATTGTTGAGAAAGGGGTGTTTAAGTCTCCAACTATAATTGTAGATTTATCTATTTCATTGATCTATTTTTCTGTCAGTTGTATCAGGTTTTGCTTCACATTGTGCAGTTGTCTGGTGCATACCCACTTAGAAGTACAATATCTTCTTTGTGGATTGACCCTTTTTTATCATTATATAATGAACTTGTCTGTGTCTGATTATTTTCTTTGCTGTGAAGTATACTTTGACACTCATATAGTTACTTTTGATTTCCTTTACTAATAAACGTAAATACTGCCTTAAGTATTTACTTTTAACCTGAATATATGGTTATATTTTGAGTTTTTTGTAGACAGCAAGTTTTAAAATCCACTTTCTCTATCTCTTAGTTGGTGGGTTTTGTTTTGTTTTGAGGTAGGGGCTCACTCTGTCACCCAGGCTGGAGTGCAGTGGCACAATTTAATGGTATATTTACTTTTATTAATATAGTAGTGCTTAAGTCTGCTGAGGTTCTTTTGTTTCTGTATTTGTCCTGTTTTTCATTTCTCCACTTTTTCCTGCCTTCCTGTGCATTACTTGAACGTTTTTTAGAATTGTATTTTATCTCTAGTATTTTTGACTACATCTCTTTGTACAGAATTTGTAGCTGTTGCTCTAGGTATTACATTATATGTACATTACTTTTTATAGACTACTGTTGTCACCATTTCACCAGTTTGACTGATGTATAGATACCTTACTTCCCTTTATGTCCCTTTATCCTCCCAGTATAACTGCTTTAAGTATTTTCTCTATGTACATTTAGAATCACATCACACAGTATCATGTTTTGTTCTAACTGTCAAACACAATTTGGAAAACCCAAGAACGAAAGTTTACTTTATTCATCCAAATTTTTCCTTACTATGCTTTCTTCTTTTCTGCTGTTCCAAGGTTATCACTTCCTTTCTGTTTAGGGAACTTCCTTCAACCATTCTCTTTGGGTAGGTCTGTTGGTGACAAATTCTCTGTTTTCTTTCACCTTAGGATGTGTTGACTACCCTTTCATATACGGATATTTTCTCTGGATATAGGATTCTGGGTTGACAGTTCTTTTTTTTTTTTTTTTTTTGAGATGGAGTCTCACTCTGTCACCCAGGCTGGAGTGCAGTGGTGCAATCTTGGCTCACTGCAACCTCCGCCTCCCGAGTTCTCCTGCCTCTGCCTCCCAAGTAGCTGGGACTACAGGCATGTGCCACCATACCCAGCTAATTTTTTGTATTTTTAGTAGAGATGGGGTTTCACCATGTTAGCCAGGATGCTCTAAATCTCCTGACCTCGTGATCTGCCTGCCTCAGCCTCCCAAAGTGCTGGGATTACAGGCATGAGCCACTGCGCCTGGCCGACAGTTCTTTTATCACTGAAAATATTGTGCCACTTCTTTCTGACATCCATGGTTTCTAATGAGAATTTGATGTCATTCTGTTTTCCCATGGCTACTTTCAAGTTTTCTGTGCCATTCGTTTTCATGAGTTTAATTATGTTTCTTAGTGCAGATTTCTTTGGGTTTATCCTCCTGTTGGAGGTTTGCTCAGCTTCTTTAATTTGTAGGCTTATGTTTCTTGCCAAATTTGGGACGTTTTAATACATTTCTTATTTGAATATTTTTTCAGACCCATCCTTTCTCCTTTCCTTCTAAGACTCTGATGTTATTTTATTATAGTCCCACAGGTCTCTAAAGCTTTTTTCATTCTTTTTTTTAGTCTATTTCTTCTCTATTGTTAAGACTGGGTAATTTCTACCTTCCTGTCTTCCAGTTCACTGATTCTTTCCACTCTATTCTCCATGATGCTGTTATGCCCATTTACTGAGCTTTTTCTATCAGTTATCGTATTTTTCAGTTCTAAACTTTCTATTTGGTTCTTCTTTGTATTTTCTATTTATTTCCTGAGACTTTGTTTCTTTGCTGAATCTATTTCTCCTTTGTTTCCAGCATGTTTATAATTGCTCATTTAAACATTTTTATCATGGCTTCTTTAAAATCATTGCCTCGCCAGGCACAGTGGCTCACGCCTGTCATCCCAGTACTTTGGAAGGCCAAGGTGGGTGGATCATGAGGTCAGGAGATGGAGACCATCCTGACTAATATGGTGAAACCCTGTTTCAACTAAAAATACAAAAATTAGCTGTGTGTGGCAGTGCATGCCTATAATCCCAGCTACTTGGGAGGCTGAGGCAAGAGAATTGCTTGAACCTGGGAGTCGGAGGTTGCAGTGAGCTGAGACTGCATCACTGTACTCTAACCTGGCAACAGAGTGAGACTCTGTCTCAAAAAAAAAAAAACCAAACAAAATCATTGTCTCATAATTCTTTTTTTTTTTTTTTTTTTTTTT
>PVKV010028527.1:7389-24974 GCA_004027835.1 Alouatta palliata
CAATTCTCCTGCCTCAGCCTCCCGAGTAGCTGGGACTACAGACACGTGCCACCATGCCCAGCTAATTTTTGTATTTTTAGTAGAGACGGGGTTTCACCATGTTGACCAGGATGGTCTCGATCTCTTGACCTCGTGATCCACCCGCCTCGGCCTCCCAAAGTGCTGGGATTACAGGCTTGAGCCACCGCGCCCGGCCCACAATGTATTGTTTAGCAGAAAGAAAAAGGAAGTAATAGAACTGTATGTAGAGCATAATCCAATTTTTGTTAATAATTGTGTTGAACTATGAGTAGAACATTTTGGAGGAATAATCTCACCTACCTGTGGCTATTCCCTTGGAGTCGAGGTGAGATTATTGTGGGAGTGTTTGACTGTCACTGTTTCATGTGTATATTTGAATTTTATATACAAACATGCAGTAATTTTTGTATCCAGAAAAAAGAATTTAGGCTGCAAAACAGAAAACAGTAATATGTAAAAATCACATGGAACCCTCCTTCCCCTCCTTGCCCTGAAAAATAAAGGAAAAAAAAAAAAAAGGATCTATTTTAATATGGTTAATTTTATATTATGTAAATTTTGCCTCAATTTTTTTTTGTTTGCTTTTTCATTGTAGGGGGTTTTGAGACAGTGCTGGAAATAGATGTTGGAAATAGATGCTTGGTGCCGCAAAGAAAATTAGCACTGAGACAAAGGATCTTTCAGCAACGAAATTTTTACCTCCTGGACTGCAGGAAGGGTACTCTCACTAGCCATCTTGCCTCGAGAGTACAAAGAATAAAGGAACGCACACAAATTTATCCCTTACACATTTGGGGTCATCCTCACCGCTATGTCTGATCTCTGTTGGCTGGAGCCAGACCTCACAATCTAAACTAAAACCCGACTGGCTCACAACTTAAAACTTTTCTAAACAGGTAAAAGCAATGGAGAGCTGGGACATGCCTGTGAGCACGTCCAGTACAGATATCTTGGTTAAAGTACAAGGACATAGAATGTACTACGTGCCTGTAAGCATGGCGTGTCTAACAGCTACACAGGATGGGGCTTAACAAAGAGTTATTAGCACACTTATTCTTTAACGAGAAAAGAAATTTTAAGGCCGGGCACAGTGGCTCACGCCTGTAATCCCAGCACTTTGGGAGGCCGAGGTGGGCGGATCACCTGAGGTCAGGAGTTCAAGACCAGCCTGGCCAACATGGAGAAACCCCATCTCAAAAAAAAAAAAGTTAAAAAGGAATTAAAAAAATAAAATAAAATAAAAAAGAAAGGAAACTTTAAAAAGGAACTTTTCTACTTCCCACAGACAGAGTCTCACTCTGTTGCCCAGGCTGGAGTGCAGTGGCACCATCTCGGCTCACTGCAACCTCCACCTCCTAGGCTCAAGCAACCCTCGTGCCTCTGCCTCCTGAGTAGCTATGATTACTGGCACTTACTAGCACGTCCGCTGGGGCCTCTGGTCCCCTCCTGACCCCCGCCACACTGCACCAGCGTCATCCACCATTTGGTGTTTTCTCGGAGAAGAAGGAGACGGGGTTTCATCACGTTGGCTAGGTTGGTCTCAAACTCCTGACCTCGTGATCCATCCGCCTTGGCCTCCCAAAGTGCTGGGATTACAGGCTTAAGCCACTGCACCTGGCCAGGCAGGAATTTTTTCTTTTCCTTTTTTTTTTATAAATTTTTTTTTTCCTTTTTTTTTAAAGACAGGGTTTCACCATATTGGTCAGGCTGGTCTTGAACTCATGACCTCAGGTGATCCACCCACCTCGGCCTCCCAAAGTGCTAGGATTACAGGCGTGAGCCACCGCACCCAGCCTCTTTTTTTCTTCTTTCTTTTTTTTATTTTTGATGAAGTCTTACCCTGTCACCCAGGCTGGAGTGCAATGGTCTGATCTCAGCTGATTGCAACCTCCACTTCCTGAGTTCAAGCGATCCTCCTGCCTCAGCCTCCCAAGTAGCTGGGATTACTGGCACTCGCCACCATATCCAGCTAATTTTTTGTATCTTTAGTAGAGACGGGGTTTCACCAGGTTGTCCAGGCTGTTCTTGATCTCCTGATCTCGTGATTCGCCCACCTCAGCCTCCCAAAGAGCTGGGATTATAAGGTGTGAGCCACCGTGCCTGGCCTTTTTTTATTTTTATTTTTTGAGACAGAGTCTCACTCTGTCACCCAGGCGGGAGTGCAGAGGTGCGCCATTTCAGCTCACTGCAACCTCCGCCTCCATGTCTCCAGACTGTGAGGTCCTTGAACTGGGGACTGAGTCTAACTTGCCACTGGAGCTGTTTTTCCCAGCATGGCCTTTGACCCTGTAGGTATTGTTGCCACCCTTTTTGCCACATCTTCTTGTTACAGGATAGAGGAGTGTTTGACAGGTGGTGTCCTAAGCAGGTCTAGCTGGATCCACCATGCCCAGGGTTATGACTCCTGAGGACCTCTGTCCATGGACAGCCCAGGTCTTCCTAAAAAGGTAAGACTGGAAGAAGCTGGTGTAGTGGAAAAAAGTACCACACAAGAGGACCTGCTATCAGCCCCAGCTCTGCCAGGGACTCCACAAGTAGGACCTGAGCAAGTCTCCTGTGCCTTTTTCCCTCTTAGTCGCTTTAAAAGGAAGACTTTAGGCCGGGCGCGGTGGCCCATGCCTGTAATCCCAACACTTTGCGAGGTCGAGGCAGGTGGATCACCTGAGGTCAGTTCGGGACCAGCCTGCCCAAGAAGGCAAAACCCAGTCTCTACTAAAAATACAAAAACGAGCTGGGGGTGGTGGTGCATGCCTGTAATTCCAGCTACTCCGGAGGCTGAGACAGAGAATTGCTTGAACCAGGGAGGCAGAGGCTGCAGTGAGCAGAGATCGTGATCGTGCCACTGCACTGCAGCCTGGGCAACAGCGAAATCTCAGTCTCAAAAAAAAAAAAAAAAAAAAAAAAAACAGATAGATTTTGAATGTGTTAACGTGTTAGTTTCAGAGTTCCCCTTCCCTTTATGGGAATTTGTGACCTTCACCGACAAACGAGGTGAAGCGGCCCACTCGCTAAATGCCTGTGGATAAAAAAGATGAGCAATGACTGGGAACCCAGTTTCCAACCACAGCATGTTTCACATCTTAAAAACGTGGCACGTTATTCACACAAAAACTCACAACCACACACTTTCATAAGCAGAAATACGACACCTCCCAAAAACCGTAACCTATGACGAGCTTTCTTTAAAACCTGAAATAATTCAGTCTCCGTAGAGACTGTCAAAAATTGCCAATGCCGACTATATTTCAAGTCGTCATGGCGGGGTATTGGGAAAAGTTTTCAATTAGCAATAATCGCGCCTCGGATAAACCTCATTGGCTACGATACTGCCACTGCGCAAAGCTGAAGAATCACACCCCTCACACTGCTCCCCCACGGATGATGATTCTTATTTCATTGAGGGTGAGTGCCTGCCAGCGCGTCCATGGATACGACGTGTTCCCACTCCACCGGCTGTATTTAAGGCCCATCTGTGTGAGAGGTTTCTTGTTGTTGGAACATCTCGTGTTTAACATTCAGATTTGGGAAACTGTAAGAACATTCGCTTGGGACGCTGGGGAATCTTATGCAAATCAACGTGACGTCACAGAGATGACAGGGTTGAGACTCGAATTTTGAGCGATGAGAGTAGGCGGTGAGAAAAGTGAGCCGGAGGGCACAGAGGAACGATTAATTGTGTTCGAGGGTGCAGAAACAGCAGGCAGGGAGAGCTGGGAAAAAATTTAAAACGTCTCTGTGGGCGTTTCCGGCGAGACCTGGATACCTTGCCCCACGGTTTCTGTGCCCGTGTGGACCGTGCGTGCCTTCGGAAGATTGGTGCAGGCCTGGGGTAGTCTCCTGTCTGGACAGAGAAGAAAAGAATGGAGAAGGGCTTCGCCCCAATAGTGCCTTTGCATTGGTTGGGCTATGGCTACACAGGACTGGTTACTTCCGGCGGGATCTTTGGCTACGTAAAAACAGCTGCTACATCTGGTAGCTTTGCTGGTGTTACGACACTGAGATCCTACTACTATGGAAAAGTCATGCCTGTAGGTTTAATCACAGGTGCCAGTTTGCTGATGATCGCCAAAGTTGGAGTTCGTATGTTGATGGCAAACAATGAGTAGAAGTCATGCTCCAACCTGGACTCATGAAGAATTCAAATCTGAATCTTCCACTATTTTCAATGTATTAAGAGCAATAAGGGCAGATTTTTTGCATTTCTGACATTTTGCCTAAAAAAAAAAGACACCAAATTTGACAGAGGAGTGGAAAATCAGTCGTTATCATTACAACCCTACAGAGGTGGTGAGTATGTACCACAAGCTTATTGAGATCCTCATAGAGATCGATTCTTGTATATTGATGTTATCGCTTCTTCCTGTATCTGTAGGTAAATCTCCATGGTAAAATGTTAGGTGTTGACATTGAGAACCCTGAAACCCCATTCCCTGCTCAGAGGAACAGTGTGAAAAACTCTCTTACGAGATTTAGACTATCTGTTCTTTTGCTCATCTTAAAGCACAGACTGACTTTGAAATTATGTTAAATGAAATATCAATGAAAATATAAGTAATATTTCCTATGGTGTCTTCATTGCCAGAGCTGTCTAGTTCATAGAATGAGATGTTGCTAGCAAGATACAGAAACATGAAAGTATTTTGTTAATATTTAGGAATTACCTATTATGAATAATTTAAGGCCCAAGGAAAGATACTTAATTGTACATTGCATTGAAGCTTGTTTCAAAAATGATCTCTGAGGGAAAAAAAAAAAAAGTCTCTGTGACAACATCAGAATGGAGAACACAGCGCGAGAGCAAGAAAATAGAACGAACAACCGGCTGAGAAGAAACTTAACCACAATATCGTCCTCTTTACCTTAAGAGATCACGGCAACAGCAACTAGGACCTACAACCGCCAAAGTGCTTCCTCGGTGGGGAACTGCAACTAAGGAAGTTACCAGTTGCTGTATTTTGCATTTAAATAAAACTAGGAACAAGGCCGGGCGCGGTGACTTACGCCTGCAATCCCCAGCACTTTGGGAGGCTGAGGCAGGTGGAGGCGCACCATCCGAAGTCAGGAGTTCGAGTGCCGCTGACCAATATGGTGTAACTCCGTCCGTTCCAGAACAACAAAAAAAAAACACCTAGGAACAATCTTTCTTTAATACCGCAGAAAATCAGTCTCCGTAGAGACTGTCAAAAATTGCCAATGCCGACTGTATTGCAAGTCGTCACGGCGGGGTATTGGGAAAAGTTTTCAATTAGCAATAATCGCGCCTCGGATAAACCTCATTGGCTACGATACTGCCACTGCGCAAAGCTAACGTATCACGCCTCCTGTCCATCACTCCCAATAAGCCCGCTTCCTATTTCACAAAGCTGAATTTAGGGACCATGGAAAAATCTTCAGTTATTGTTTGTTTGAAAAGTATGCCATCATAGGAATACGTTTTTGAACCACGTAGGTAGTTTCTGCATATTTGTTGCTGATTTCACTTAACTAGATTTTGGTGGATATGAAGCAAAGCATTATGGGAGGAACATGCTAATAGACTTAATTCAGAGATTGCACAGGGCTGTTGAGAGAAAAGGGATCTGGTCAGGATTCTGTTCACTTGGCTCCAGATTCAGTGTAACTGACTTCTCCAAAGACGATTATCGTTTTGTCTTTTTTTTTTTTTTACTTGTGGCAAAGTATACATACAATGTACCATTTTAACCTTTAAGTGTAAATTCACCAGCATAGAATATATTCTCATTGTGCAACTATCACCACTACTGATCTCCAGAACTTTATCTTCCATGCCCAAGGGTGGAAACTGGGACTGTACCCATTAAACTCTTACCCCCTGTTCCCTTCTCCTCCCAGCCCGTGGCAACTTCTTTTCGACTTTTTATCTCTATGAGTCTGTGGGTACTTTATATATATATATATAAATGGAATCATACAATATTTGACCTTTGGGGTCAGTCTTAATTCATTTAGAATAATGTTTTTAAGGTTCATGTTGTAGCATGTCAGGATTTCATTACTTTTATGGCTGAATAATATTTCATTGTATGAGATTTTGTTTATTTATTTACTTATTTACTTATTTATTTATTTATTTATTTATTTATTTTGAAATGGAGTTTTTGCTCTTGTTGCCTAGGCTGGAGTGCACTGGCGCGATCTTGGCTCACTGCGATCTCGGCTCCCTGCAACCTCTGTCTCTCGGATTCAAGCGATTAGCCTGCCTCAGTCTCCTAAGTAGCTGGGATTACCTGGCTAATTTCTTTGTATATTTAGTAGACAGAATTTCACAGTGTTGGCCAGGCTGGTCTCAAATTCCTGACCTCAGCTGATCTGCCCACCTCAGCCTCCCAAAGTGCTGGGATTACAAGTGTGAGCCACCGTAACTGGCCCATTCATTCTTTTTTGAGACGAAGTTTCACTCCTGTTGCCTAGGCAATGCTGCTATTGGTGTGCACAGGTATCAGTTTAAGTTCCTGTTTGCTATTCCTTGGAGTATATACCTAGAAGTAAAATTGCTAAATCATGTTAATTCAAAAGGGTTTTGTTGGCTGGTTGCGGTCGCACAGGCCTGTAATCCCAACACTTTGGGAGACTGAGGCGGGCAGATCACCCCGTCTCTACTAAAATACAAAAAATTAGCTGGGCGTGGTGGCGTGCGCCTGTAGTCCCAGCTACTGGGGAGGCTGAGGCAGGGGAATCACTTGAACCCACGAGGCGGAGGCTGTACTGACCTGAGGCGAGATTGCACCACTGCACTGTAGCCTGGCGACAGAGCAACACTCCATTTCTACAAAAAAACAAACAAACAAAAAACAACGAGGAATTAAAGTGGCTGGGCGCTGTGGCACACGCCTGTAATCCCAGCACTTTGGGAGGCTGAGGCGGGTATATCACTTGAGGTCAGGAGTTCAAGACCGGCCTGACCAACATGGTGAAACCCCATCTCTACTAAAAGTATAAACATTAGCCGTGTGAGGTGGCAGGTGCCTATAATCCCAGCTACTCCGGAGGCTGAGGCAGGAGAGTAGCTTCAGCCAAGGAGGAGGAGATTTCAGTGAGCCAAGATGGAGCCACTGCACTCCAGCCTGGCAACAGAGCGAGAGTCTGTCTCAAATTGGAAAAAAGAATTAAAGTTAGTTTTACTTACAAGTCTTACTGAGGATTATAGACCAAGGACTATTGAGTGGGAGCAGTTCCATCAGACTGGTCCAACACAGAATTTCAGCCTACTTATATACAAGTGGTGAATGTTCAGTACCTGCGAAATCACATTAAACTTGCTTGAAAGTTACATTAAAACACAATCATATCAAGGTTTGGGTGCAAGAGTATATCTGGTTATAGATTACAGAGATATTACTAACCCCATCAGACATTATCTTGTGCAGGAAAAGGCAAGGACTGGGGTCATTTATCTTTCAATGAATATAGCAACTTAGGGAAGAGAAACGGAGGGCCGTGTGCTCTATCCTGTCTTGTCTTCAAAGCATCTTTCTAGAGAGCTTCATGTTGTCACAGAGTCAGGGGATTTGTGAAAGGATGCTGGCAAGTCGATAAGGAGACCAGGCGTGGTGACACACACCTGTAATCCCAGCACTTTGGGAGGCCAAGGCGACAGCTTTCCTTGAGTTCAGGAGTTTGAGGGCTGCCTCGACCTCCTGAGCAAAAAGGGCCTCCCACC
Source organism: Alouatta palliata (assembly GCA_004027835.1). Taxonomy (NCBI): domain Eukaryota; kingdom Metazoa; phylum Chordata; class Mammalia; order Primates; family Atelidae; genus Alouatta; species Alouatta palliata. Next base: position 15,092 of record PVKV010028527.1, read on the forward strand.
TGAACTTCCTGAGTAGCTGGGACTAGAGGCACACACCACCACACCCAGCTAATTTTATTTTTTTGTAGTGATCGGGTCTCACTATTTTGTCCAGGCTGCTCTTGAACTTTTTGGGCTCAAGTGATCCTCCTGTCTGGGCCTAACAAAGTGTTGGGATTACAGATGGGAGCCACTGGGCCTGGCCCAGTTCATCTTAAAATGGGGGAAAGGAATCTTTAGGTGGTCTTCAAGGCCCCTGCTAGCTGCCATCTTCATGTCCAAAAACACTCACAAATTTACTGACGTCTTATTTAGGTTATGCTGTAGAGCAGCGGTTCTGCTGTCTACACATTAGGGACAATTAGGAAATTTGTAGATCAGAATCACTGGGAGTGAGATGCAGGCATTGTGCTGATTAACTTAATAAAAAACCGAGATGATAAATAAAATTGGAGAATCCAAGCAAGTTAAGTACATTAGTCCATGTATAATATATTTGGCTTCATATTAACTGCAAAAACATCACTTTTTCAGATATTTATGAACGTATTTTTTCACAAGTTTAAGCTATTTTACCAAAAGCAGAGAATCTGATTCTGTCACTGTGAATGAAAAGGATCATGAACACTGACATTTAGAATGAGTCAAATCTAGGCCGGGCACAGTGGCTCAGGTTTGTTATCCCAGCTCTTTGGGAGGCGGAGGCCAGCGGATCACTGGAGTGATCAGGACTTTGAGAACAGCCTGGCTAACGTGGTGAAACTCTGTCTACTAAAAACACAAAAACTTAAAAAAAAAAAAAGTCAAATCTAGATCCGTGATTAATGATGTGCTTATTTCTCATTGCATGTCTGTACCAAAACATCTCATGTGGGTAAAGCATAGACAGGCACAGAGAAGGCCGGGCGCGGTGGCTCATGCCTGTAATCCAAGCACTTTGGAGGTCAAGGCGAGCGGATCACCTGAGGTCGGGAGTTCAAGACCAGCCTGACCAACATGGTGAAACCCCGTCTTAAAAAAAAAAAAAAAAAAAAAAGATAGGCACAGAGGAAAGAAAAAAAGGTTAAAAAATAAGAAAAAAGGCCGGGCACGGTGGCTCACACCTGTAATCCCAGCACTTTGGGAGGGCCAGGCGGGCGGATCACCTGAGGTCAGGATTTCAAGACCAGCCTGGGGAACATGGCAAAACCCCCGTCTCTACTGAATATATATATATATATATATATATATATATATATATATATATATATATATATAAAATTGACCGGGTGTGGTGGCGGGCACCTGTAATCCCAGCTCCTCGGGAGACTGAAGCAGGAGAATCGCTTGAACCCGGGAGGGGGAGTGTGCGGTCAGCCTACATCGCGCCACTGCACTCCAGCCTAGGCGACAAGAGCGTCTCAAAAAAAAAAGTGAGAAAATTAAAAAATCATATGTACATTATAAATATATACATCTACCATGTGCCTACAAAAATTGAAAACAAAACAAAACAAAACAATCCACGATTAAAAGCTTTTATATTAAGGGAGAACCTCTGACCGGAAAGATCCGACAGGAGGCGATCCTGGACGATCTGGGGCCGTCAATTGCGAACGCGGAGGATTGTGGGACTTGTAGTTTTTCTCGCATCACTTACGCTTTCTGGACTACATGTCCCAAAATGCAAATGTAATCAGACAATCCCAGTGTGGGTTGTGAGGTGGCCCTGGAACTGTGAGAGGTAAGTGTGTCCTGTGAGGGCTGCGGGTTTCTGAAGTTGTGGATTTCTTGTGAGGATTCTGTTTCTCCCCTTTGCCTTTGGGGGGGACCTGGAAGAGAGCGGCTGTTCCACCGAAGGACGTTTTCAGCGGGGTTTCCCCGGCCCTTTGGTCTCAGGAAACCGGACTGTGCGTTTGTTTAGCTGTTCACGTGTTGCTGTGGAATGTCAAGGAGAAAGCAGGGTCCTGATCTCAAATCTGGAAAGCCAAGCATAAAATAATGTTTACATACGGGGTGCATGTCACTAGAGGATTTGTGCATTTTATCAAATAATATGTCAAAGTCTTTTTTTTTTAGACAGAGTCTCGCTTCTTTTCCCAGGCTGTAGTGCAATGGTGAGATCTCGGCTCACTGCAACCTCCGCCTCCGGGGTTCAAGCAATTATCTTGCCTCAGCCTCCCCAGTAACTGGGATTACAGGCACGTGCCACCACGTCTGGCTAATCTTTTTTTTTTTTTTTTGTATTTTTAGTAGAGATGGGGTTTCACCATGTTGGCCAAGGTGGTCTCGAACTCCTGACCTCAAATGATCCACTTGCCTTGGCCTCCCAAAGTGCAAGGATTACATGCGTGAGCCACCGCACCCAGCCCTCTATTTTTACAGCTAGAAAAGCTGACTGGCAAGGGATCTTCTCTCTGCTGTGTCCAAGTAGCAGAGTTTGCAGTGGAGGATAAACTAAAATGATAAGGGGAAATGAAAAAATAAAAGGAAGCCAGGCGCGGTGGCTCACGCCTATAATCCCAGCAATTGGAGGCTGAGGCGGGCAGATCACCTGAGTTCGGGAGTTCGAGACCAGCCTGACCAACATGGAGAAACCCGGTCTCTACTAAAAATCCAAAATCAGCCGGGCGTGGTGGTGCATTCCTGTAATCCCAGCTACTTGGGAGGCTGAGGCAGGAGAATTGCTTGAACCGGCGAGGTAGAGGTTGAGGTGAGCCGAGATCGCGCCATTGCATTCCAGCCTGGGCAACAAGAGCAAAACATCGTCTCAAAATAAAATAAAATAAAATAAAATAAAATAAAAAAGAAAAAAGAAAAAGAGTGTGCGTGTGCTTAATTACATGAACAAAATCAAAACCCTGAAAGGTATAAAAGGCTGTGGGATTGCAAACCCCAGCCAGCAGCGCTTGAAAGGCTCCATTGGGTTATTTGTGCCAGTGGGTCCTCCTTTGGACACTGAAAAGGACTTCATCAAAACCCGACCTACTAGGGTCAGGCTCCGAGACTTACGCCTGTAATCCCAGCCCTTTGGGATGCCGAGGCGGGTGGATCACTAGAGCTCAGAAGTTCGAGACCAGCCTGGCCAACATGGTGAAACCCCGTCTCTACTAAAAGTACAAAAATTAGCCAGGCATGATGGCGCTTGCCTATAGTCCCAGCTACTCGGGAGGCTGAGGCAGGAGAATCACTTGAACCCGGGAGGTGGAGGTTACAGACTCTGTCTCAAAAAAAAAACCATGGCCTGCCGCAGTGGCTTATGCCTATAATCCTAGCACTTTGGGAGACTGAGGCAGGCAGATCACCTGAGGTCAGGAGATCATGACCAGCCTGGCCAACATGGTGAAACTCCGTCCCTACTAAAATACAGAAAAATTAGCTAGGTGTGGTGGTGCACGCCTGTAATCCCACTATTTGGGAGGCTGACGCAAGACAATTGCTTGAACCCAGGAGGTGGAGGTTGCAGTGAGCTGTGATTGCACCACTGCACTCCAGCCTGGGCGACAGAGAGAGATGCTGTCTCAAAAAAAAAAAAAAAAAAAAAAAAAAAAAAAAGAGAGGAAAAAACATCCCAGTTTCTCACATGAGGTTTCTTTTTCTCTAGAATGAAGATGAGCTTTGGGTTGACTTTCAGGTCAGCAAAAGGCTGTGGGATTGCAAACCCCAGCCGGCAGTGCTCGAAAGGCTCCAGTGGGTTATTTGTGCCAGCAAGTCCTCCTTTGGACCCTGAGAAGGTCAAAGAGTTACAGCGCTTCATCACCCTTTCCAAGAGACTCCTCGTGATGACTGGGGCAGGAATCTCCACCGAGTCAGGGATACCAGACTACAGGTCAGAAAACGTGGGGCTTTATGCCCGCACGGACCGCAGGCCCATCCAACATAGTGATTTTGTCCGGAGTGCCCCAATCCGCCAGCGGTACTGGGCGAGAAGCTTTGTGGGCTGGCCTCAGTTCTCCTCCCACCAGCCTAACCCTGCACACTGGGCTTTGAGCACCTGGGAGAAACTTGGAAAGCTGTACTGGTTGGTGACCCAAAATGTGGATGCCCTGCACACCAAGGCGGGGAGTCGGCGCTTGACAGAGCTCCATGGATGCATGCACAGGTGCAGGAGGTGTAGACAGTTTGAACGCAAACACGTGTGTTGTTTTGGGAGCGTAGGGACCTTGGCTGACTTGATCACCGCAGGCTTAGACCTTGAGAAAAGGATTTCAGAGCAAGTTGTTTATTTTGGAGTTGATTCCTGTCAATTCATTGACGGACTGGGGGCATAAAACAGGAAAGAGAGGAAAGCCAAGAAAGAGTGTGTTAATGAGTGAGTTACTGCTTTGGGCACTGGGGTTCAGTCCTGTGAGGACCCTCCAACTGTCTAGGACATGCTGAGGACTGTCTCATTGAAACTTGAGGGCTGGGGCTGGGTGCCATGGCTCACGCCTGTAATCCCAGCACTTTGGGAGGCTAGGGCGGGCAGATCACTTGAGCTCAGGAGTTCTAGACCAGCTTCAGCCAACATGGTGAAACCCTGTCACTACTAAAAATATAAAAATTAGCCGGGCGTGGTGGCACACACCTGTAATCCCAGCTACTTGGGAGGCTGAGGCAGGAAAATCCCTTGAACCTGGGAGGCAGAAGTTGCAGTGAAACAAGATCACACCACTGCACTCCAGTATGGGCGACAGAGAAGACTCCATTTCAAAAAAAAAAAAAAAAAAAGAAAAGGAAAGAAAAAAAGAAAAAAGTTCAGAGCTGTGCACGATGATTTATGTGTGTAATCCTAACTGAGGCAGGAAGATTGCTTGAGGCCAAGAGTTCAGGACCAACCTGGCCAACATAGTGAGATCCCTTCTTTTTTTCTTTTTCTTGGCAGGCTCAAAACAGAGATCCTGTCTCTATAAAAATAAAGTAAATAAAATAATGGGTTTTTTTTTTTTTTTTTTTTTGAGACAGAATCTCCCTCTGTCACCTAAGCTAGAGTTCACTGGTGCGATCTCAGCTCACTGCAACCTCTGTCTCCTGGGTTCAAGCAGTTCTCCTGCCTCAGCCTCCCAATTAGCTGGGACTATAGGTACCTGCCACCACACCCGGCTAACTTTTGTATTTTTAGTAGAGATGGGGTTTTACCATATTGGCCAGGCTGGTCTCAAACTCCTGACTTTGTGATCCACCTGCCTTGGCTTCCCAAAGTGCTGGAATTACAGCCGTGAGCCACCGCGCCCAGCCTTTTTTTTTTTTAAAAGAAAGTTGAGGCCAGGTGTGGTGGCTCACGGCTGTAATCCCAGCACTTTGGGAGACCAAGGCCAGCAGATTACCCGAGGTCAGGAGTTCAAGACCAGCCTGGTCAACATGGCAAAACCCTGTCTGTACTAAAAATACAAAAATTGGCTGGGTGTGGTGGCACGCATCTCTAATCCCAGCTACTCAGGAGGCTGAGGCAGGAGAATCGCTTGAACCTGGGAGGCAGAGGTTGCAGTGAGCTGAGATCATGCCACTGCACTCCAGCCTGGGTAACAGAGTGAGACTGTCTCAAAAAAAAAAAAAAGAAAGAAAGTTGAGCAAGCTAGGGTGATTTTTTCTTTTTTTTTCTTTTTGTGTGTGTGTGTGACAGAATCCAGAATCTCACTCTGTCACACAGGCTGGAGTGCAGTGGTGTGATTACAGCTCACTACAGCCTCAATCTCCTGGGCACAAGTGATCTTCTCACCCCAGCCTCCTAAGTAACTGGGACTACAGGCAAACACCAACACACCCATCTAATTTTTAATTTAATTTTTATTTTTTGTAGAGACAAAGTCTTACCATGTTGCCCAGATTGGTTTCGAACTCCTGGGCTCATGTGATTCTCCTGCCTTGGCATCTGCAAGTGCTGGGATTATAGGTGTGAGCCACTGTGCTTGGCCTTGAAGCTGGGGTATTTATTCACCATCTTTCATCCCTCATTGGGCCAGGATTGCTCTAGGGGAATTAACTCCTTAACATTTTGACTCTGCTCCTCCCAAGGAGGCAAGAGAAACACAGGAACCGCTTGTGCACCAGGTGCTGTGGTTCATACCTGTCATCCCAGCAACGCAGGAGGTCGAGACAGGAGGATTGCTTGAGGCCAGGAGATCAAGACCAGCCTGCGTAACACAGCCAGACTCAGTCTCTACAAAAACTTTTTTTTTTTTTTTTTTTTTTGAGATGGAGTCTTGCTCTGTCACCCAGCCTGGAGTGCAGTGGCACGATCTTGGCTTACTGCAATCTCCACCTCCTGGGTTCAAGCAGTTCTTCTGCCTTAGCCACCCAAGTGGCTGAAAATAAATTTTTTTTTTTTGAGACAGTTTCACTCTTGTTGCCTAGGCTGGAGTGCAATGGCACAATCTCGGCTCACCGCAACCTCCACCTCCTGGATTCAAGCGATTCTCCTGCCTCAGCCTCCTAAGTAGCTGGGATTACAGGCATGAGTCACCATATCCAGTGAATTTTGTATTTTTAGTAGAGACGGGGTTTCTCCATATTGGCCAGGCTGGTCTCAAATTCCTGACCTCAGGTTATCTGCAGGCCTCAGCCTCCCAAAGTGCTGGGATTACAGGAGTGAGCCACAACACCCAGCCAAACATTTTTTTTTTTTTTCTTTCTAAAGATGCGGTTTCACCATGTTGGTCAGGTTGGTCTTGAACTCCCAACCTCAGGTGATCTACCCGCCTTGGCCTCCAAAGTGCTTGGATTACAGGCATGAGCCACCACGCCCAGCCCCAAAAATTTTTTTAAGAAAGGAAACTGGGCTGGGCATGGTGGCTCATGCCTATAATCCCAGCACTTTGGGAGGCTGAGGCAGGCGGATCACTTGAGGTCAGGAGTTCAAGATCAGCCTGACCAACACGGTGAAACCCCGTCTCTCCTAAAAAATACAAAAATTACCTGAGTATGGTGGTGCACTCCTGTATTCTCAGCTACTTGGGACGCTGAAGCATGAGAATCGCTTGAACCTGGGATGCAGAGGTTATGGTGAGCCGAGATCACACGACTGTACTCCAGCCTGGGTGACAGAGTGAGACTCCATCTCAATAAAAAAAAGAAAAGAAAAGAAAGGAAACTGTTTGAAAGTGGCCTTTAGCATGTTCTGAGGAAGACATGAGCTCATCACCAATAGCATGTGCTACAAACTGCTGGGTCTTCGATGCCTAGACACAAGGTAGCCAGGCATATAGTCAGAAGTCAATAAATAATGAGGTAACAAATACATGGGAGGGTATCATGCTTGTGGATCTGGCAATAATTGTAGCTAATTGGAGACTATTAGACAGTCTGGTCTCGAACTCCTGAGCTCAAGCCATCCTCCTGCCTCAGTGTTCCAAAGTGTTGGGATTACAGGTGTGAGCCACCATGCCTGGCCCAATAAAGCTTTTTTTTTTTTTTTTTTGAGATGGAGTTTTGCTTTTGTTGCCCAGGCTGGAGTGAGTGCAATGGCAGGATCTCAGCTCACTGCAACCTCTGCCTCCCGGGTTCAAGAGATTCTCCTGCCTCAGCCTCCCGAGTAGCTGGGATTATAGGCATGTGCCACCATGCTGGGCTAATTTTGTATTTTTAGTAGAAATGGGGTTTATTCTCCATGTTGGTCAGGCTGGTCTCGAGCTCCCGACCTCAGGTGATCCACCCACCTCAGCCTCCCAAAGTGCTGGGATTATAGACATGAGCCACCGCACCCAGCCCCAAGAAAGCTTTTATGGATACAGGGGGCTTGAGACTGGCTGAGATTTCTCTAGGCAAGAGGGGGAAACAGGGCTTTCCAGATGAAGGGAAATCGTAGACCCAAGAAGAGCCTGGCCTGGCCTCTGTAGAGGTTTGGACCTGGGACTTGTAGAAAGCAGATTGTCTGGGAAAGTTAGACCCAAATCACGGTTGCATTTGAAAACCAGGCAGTGCAGTTGGGTCTGTTGTGAGACACCAAAGGGGTTTATTAGTGGTTTTGGAGCAAGAAAGCAACATGATAAAAATAGCATTTGAGGAAGGCTAGACAGGATTTGAAAGAGCACATCAGGGAGGTCAGCCTCAAGGACCTAGACTAAGTGTATCTAGGGAATTTGAATTAATGATGCTTATGGGTTCATTAAAACAATTTTTTCATGATAAAAATCTCTTTTTTTAGTAATAAAAATTTCAAACGTTCACAAAAGAGAATAGTATAATGAATTCTCATATACCATCACCCAGATTCCAAGGTTTTGTCAAAATTTGGTCATATCTACTTTATCCATGCTCTCCCTGTCTCTTCTTAGCATTTGAAAACAAACCCAGGACTTCTTGATATTTTACAAGGGCTTTTTTTTTTTTTTTTTTTTTTGAGTTGGAGTCTCGCTCCCATCATGCAGGCTGGAGTGCAGTGGCAAGATCTCAGCTCACTGCAAACTCCACCTCCCAGGTTCAAGCAATTCCCCTCCTGAGTAGCTGGGATTACAGGTGTGCACCACCACGCCTGGCTAATTTTTGTAATTTTAGTAGAGACGGCGTTTTGCCATGTTGGCTAGGCTGGTCTTGAACTCCTAACCTCAGGTGATCCACCAGCCTTGGCCTCCCAAAGTGCTAGGCTTACAGGTGTGAGAAACCGTGCCTGGCCTTTTTCTTTGAGACAGAGTCTCACTCTGTCACCCAGGCAGTGGTGTATCCTGGCTCATTGCAACCTCCACCTCCCAGGTTCCAGCAATTCTACTGCTTCAGCTTCCTGAGTATCTGGGATTACAGGCATCGCCATCACGCCTGGCTCATTTCTGCATTTTTAGTAGAGATGGGGTTTCACCATCTTGGTCAGGTTGGTCTCAAACTCCTGACTTCAGGTGATCTGCCTGTCTCCTTGGCCTCCCAAAGTGCTGGGATTACAAGTATGAGTCACTGTGAGTGGCCTCGTCTTGCTTTTTGTTTTTTTTTTAAGACACGTTCTGGCTCTGACACCCAGTCTAGAATGCAGTGGTGCCATCATAGCTCCCTGTAACCTAGAACTCCTGGGCTCAAGGAATCCTCTGGCCTTAGCCTCCAGAGCAGCTAGGACTCTAGGCACATGCCACCACGTCCAGCTAGTTAGAAAAAACTTTTTGGCTGGGTGTGGTGGCTCATGCCTGAAGTCCCAGCATTTTTGGGTGGCCACAGTACACGAAGTCAGGAGTTCAAGACCAGCATGGCCAACATGGCGAAACCCCATCTCTACTAAAACTATAAAAAGTAGTCGGGCATGGTGGTGGGTGCCTGTAATCCCAGCTGCTCTGGTGGCTGAGGCAGGAGAATTGCTTGGGCTTGGGAGGCAGAGGTTGCAGTCAGCCAAGATCGTGCTATTGCACCCCAGCATGGGTGACAGAGCAAGACCCTCTCTCTACAAAAAAAAAAAAAAAAAAGAAGAAGAAGATTTTTTTTTTTTTTTTTTTTTTGAGACAGGGTATTGCTATCTGCCCAGACTGGCCTGCCTGGGCTCAAGCAATTCTCTCGCTTCACTCTCCCAAAGTGCTGGGATTATAAGGTGTGAGCCACCATGCCTGGCCACAGGGGGCCTTTTAAAAGAAGAAAATCAACATAATCTGATGGCTGACTAGAACTAACAGGAGAAAAATGAATCTGGGTGTGATAGCTCACACCTATAGTCCCAGCACTTTAGGAGGCCAATGCAGGAGGATCTCTTGAGCCTAGGAGTTCAAGGTTGCAGCGAGCTATGATCATGCCACTGCACTCCAGGTCTGAGCCACCACACCTGGCCAAGACCCTGTCTCTTTTTTTTTTTTTTTTTTGAGATGGAGTTTCGCTCTTGTTACCCAGGCTGGAGTGCAATGGCACAATCTTGGCTCACCGCAACCTCCGCCTCCTGGGTTCAAGCAATTCTCCTGCCTCAGCCTCCTGAGTAGCTGGGACTACAGGCACGTGCCACCATGCCCGGCTAATTTTTGTATTTTTAGTAGAGATGGGGTTT